>CAAKHG010038123.1:5232-16659 GCA_901007715.1 Dactylopterus volitans | reverse complement strand
AGCAGAGTGGAAAGCTACCTGACAGCTGCTGCTCACACATCAGATAAGATTACTGGTATACCTGCTATACCTGTTCAAACAAACCTGTGTGCATGCTGCCTGGTGTGTGTGTGAGTGTGTGTGAGTGCGCATGTGTGTGCGTGTGTGTGTGTGTGTTAAGCCCTAGAAGGAGAGATCACACACTAATCCAGTGGCAGGTGCATGCCTGTAATTGGGGCAGCAAAAGATAGACTGATGAAGGAGCTCATTATTATTTATGTGTTTGATTTATGTAAGCACCGAGGGGGGTAAAGGCGTTGGGTTGTGAAATTTTAAATAGTTTATGACTTTTTTAGCCTGACATAAATCTCGTCATGAATTCAGAATACACTCATAACTGCATAAGTGATGTTGTGTTAGAGTACATGAAGATCTAATCGGGAGGGGAAAAAAAAGGATATTTTTTGTAAACAGAATTTTTTTTTTTGCTTCTATTTGTCGATGATTTCCCTTTGGTAATGATAAGCGGAAGGATGGGAGTTTGCACTAATTTTATTTATAAGCAGGGCTGCATGATGAGAGTGTGACAAACACTTATGTCAGTCAGTTATGTGGCTGGATGCGGGGTGTCAGTACCATGACAACTGATGACATCACCTGCATGGTTTAACGATAGGATGTATCTAAATCTGCTGCTCTCACACACACACACACACACACACGCACGCGCACGCACACGCACATACATGCTCAATGTATACAACTCATCAGCTCCCTTTGGCTCTAGCCTGACATCTAGCGACACAGGGTGTAACCTGATCCTACATGACATGCTCATGTTAACATAATGGGGCTGTGAGGGATGAAGAGCATTGCAGAGCATGTAAGTGCAGCAAGCTTGGGGAGAGTGTGGCCCCCTCATACCCACTGTTACTTTATCAATAATATTCAAAATCACTGGTTTTCATGCTGCTGGTTTATGCTTTGCCATAATAAAGCGAGGTAGGGTGTAAGTACATGACACTTTATGCGTGGTGTGATGTAATGATGGGAGCTGGCGTTGTGGTGGTTTGTAAACAGCAGGCTGGCTGAGCTGAGTTTGGGTGGGTTCACACACACGCACGAACCCACGCGCGCACACACACACTTTTCAGCCTGACTAGCACGCCGCGTCTGCGCTTGTGTTTCCTCAGCGCCTCATTGTCCCACTGTTGCACTTAATCTAAATTTAGTCAATGCTCATCCACATGAAACTAATGCAGTTCTAAGTATATCCACGCAAGCTTCCCCTTGCAGCAGGAGAAAGGACACCGTGTTCCTTTAAAAAACACACTCGCACACACACACACACACACACACACACACACACACACACACACACATCCACCAAGTTCGTCTTTCTTCCAGTGGAGTCTGACAGGAATGAGGTCAGACACACCGATCCTCATTGCACATTATTATTATTATTACCCGTTTTTTATTCAGCCAATGGGAGGCCGAGGGGGCGTGGCCTGCGCGAAAAATCAGGATGGAGACAGACGCCGATTGGCTTTTATATCTCGCGATGAGGGTATAAAGCGGCGAGGTTCTCGTTGTTGTGTTTACAGTAATATTACAGAGCGCTCAGGAAACAGGGAGACTATGAGAAAGCGCAGCTGCTCCATTCAGCCACATGGTTCCTCAACCGGACAGACAAGCTGCGCTGCAGACAGCCAGGTTCACATAAGGGACTCGCACTGCTGCTGGCCACAGCGGCGCCGTCTCAGTCTTGCGGGGCGAGTTTTCAGTCGCACGGGCAGTTGAAAGTTGCCGTGAAATTGCAACCGGGATCTGTTCTTTCTTCTTTTTTTGGGGGGGGGTTCGGTTTCCGTGACGCGCGCGCGCGCCGCTGAAGTTGAGACCAAGTGAGTTTCGACTGAGACGGACTGAGCAGGCAGAGGAGACTTGGAGGAACTTTTTTTTTTCCCCAACAACGACAAAGAAATCTAGCTCTATATACATAGACTTGTATCCATCAGTGAAACGTCTGAGTTGAGAACAAGCGAGGAGTAATTTTTTTTTTATGTGTGCGGGCTGTTTTTTGGTGCACTCGAACTTTGTTGAAGCACTGCAACTGAGAAGAGTGTGAACAGACACTTGAAGGAGAGAGGATGGTGCAGCACATGAGCCAGACAGAGAGCGCCCACGCTCACTCCCCCGCCGATGACTCCACGGACACGGGCGAGATGGATTTGGAGATGGATGCGTCTCCGACCCCCGAGTCCCCATCCTCCGGGGAGCGCAGCGACTTGGCGTGGTGCAAAACTCCGACGGGCCACATCAAGAGACCGATGAACGCCTTCATGGTCTGGTCGCAGATCGAGAGGAGGAAGATCATGGAGCAGTCGCCGGACATGCACAACGCGGAAATCTCCAAGCGGCTGGGGAAGCGCTGGAAGCTGCTGAAAGACACGGACAAGATCCCCTTCATCCGCGAGGCGGAGCGGCTGAGACTGAAGCACATGGCCGACTACCCAGACTACAAGTACCGGCCCAGGAAGAAGGTCAAGTCGGGGAGCGGCGCGAGCAAGCAGACGGAGCGCGGGGAGAAGAGCGGGGAGCGCGCCGCCAAATCCGGCGTCAAGAGAAGTCCCGCGTCCAAAGGAGTGAGCCGGACGCACAAACAAGCCAGCATGAAGTCGGGCGCCACGGGGCAGGACTACGCGTCCCCCGGCGATCACCAGGCGCTCTTCAAATCCAGGTCGGTGTCCGGGGCCAGGCAGATCCCGGAGAAGCGCGCCGGAGAGGCGAGGCGCGGCCACATGTTCGGCGGGGCTGGCAGTCTGGAGAGCGGGCCTCCTTCCGTGGGGGTCCCGGCCAGTCCCACCCTCAGCAGCTCGGCCGAGTCCAGCGACCCTCTCAGCCTGTACGAGGAGCAGAGTCCGGCGGCCAGCGAGTCATCGCACACCGCGCGCCTCAGGTACACCCGCGCTTCCTCTCCAACCCCGTCAGCCTCCCACTCTTCCTCGTCCGTGTCGTCCTCCTCGTCGGACGAGGAGTTTGAAGACGAGCGGCTCGACCTGAACCCAAGCCCCGGCTTCGAGAGCATGTCTCTGGGCGGCATGGGCTTCTCCGACGCAGAGCTGGACCGAGACTTGGACTGGAGCTTCGGGGAGTGCGGGGCGGGATCTCACTTCGACTTCCCCGACTATTGCACCCCGGAGGTCAGCGAGATGATCTCAGGAGACTGGCTGGAGTCCACCATCTCCAACCTGGTGTTCACCTACTGAAAAAAAAAAGCGCAACCCCACGGTGGAGGAGAACCGCGGCGCCCCCCGCGTTTTTGAACTGTTCAACCCACTCCCCAGACAGGCGCGAGCGTCAATATTTCCGCCATTTTTTTCACTTAACGAGGGAGAGTGAAAAGAGGAAAGAAACGGTGGCCCGAGTGCGCGCCGAAGCCCCCCTCCCCCCGCCACCCCCTCTCCAGGTGCGCGCCGCTCGCAGACTTGGACAGCGCGACTCGGTGCGCTTGACGAGAGCGCGCAGACGAGGGAAATGCTTAGTGTGCATTTGGACAAAGAGGAGGAGTGAATGTAAGCAGAGAGCAGTGAGACACACGGACTTCAGCTCTGATGTTCAAACCAATCCACAGAGGATGAGGACTGAGACTAAACTTTGAATCTTAATGTTATTTTGGATCGGTAAAAAAAAAAGGGACACGTAGTGGAGAGCCTATCATGTCGGGTTTTCGTTATAACCAGTTCACATTGACCATCAAGTTGCTATTCAGGTGTAGTTTTTTTTGTTTTATTTTTTTCGAACTCGAAAAAATAGTTTCAGTGTCAAAACGCATGCTCTCCGGGATAAGGAGGATTTTGTTGTTGTTTAAAATGCGTAAAAAAAAAAAAAAAAAAAGTTCATTGCTGCCTAATTACGCAATTTGTGTGACCATAGGACACAATTCACAATCACCAGCTTCTCTTTCAACGGCAGGACTCTAAACAAAGACTGACTCCAAACTTCAGAAACCCCTTTTCTGAACCTTTTTAAACACTCAGTGCACAATTCAGGACCAATGCTCTCCGACGCGCATCCTTTCTGCCTAGTGCTTCAACTTTGTAGTTCCTCTGTGTCAGATGACGTCTTTTTATATTGATGTATTTATACCGGCCAAACTTTTTTATACATAGAAGTATTGTTCTCGTACAGGTCTCGTTTGTGTTTGTGCACATACACCTGTCTGTATCCAGCGCGGAAGGGCTAGAAGTGTATCTTATTTAAAATGTCTGACTTCTCTCACTTTTGAGGAGATTTGAGTGTGTCATGATTTTTTACTTGTATTTTTGTACAAAATCTATAGAAAGGGGGTTTTCCGGCGAGTGGGTAGCCTACAACATTGTTGTTTGGATCTACATTGGTGTTTAGATGTGCAGAGGGGGTTTTGTTTGGCACAATCTGACCTCACACAGTGTTTACAGTATTTACCCACATGCTTCTTAATGGCACAGTGACTCCAGTTTCACCAGCCAAGTAAACAAAGCACCACTGAGGCTCCCTGTCTGAGTGGTGACTGTGTTGCTCCAGTACACATAGACCTAAAGTATATGGGTGGAAGATCCCAGAGAGTCACTGTTTGGATAGAGCTAATACCTCTGTGTGCTTTTAATCAAGATAAGTTTTATTTAAACCACTGGATGGAATTTCACACTCATTCCACTTTGCCTAGACTTTGGAGGGAGGGAGATGTATGAAGTGCTTCATCTGTTATTGCGCAAATTGCATCAAAATAGTATTTAACCTTTCTGTACCTGTTGGCTAAGTATAGCAGGCTAATTGTTTTCCTATATTATGGCATGGCAAATAGCATTTGTATTTCAGATTCAGGTATATGTAGCTATAGCTGTTGTGTTTAAGATTTTTAAAAGAATAATAACATGAAGATATTTATGTAAACTGACTGTACTATAAGCAAAGATTGTGTGTTTTATGTATGATGATGATGATCAACGACAGGCACTAGGACAGCCATCTTTGGACATCCTTATGTTGAAGATGATTGTGGTCCAGGAGTTTCTTTCTTCTTTTTTTTTTAACCTTTCAAGACATCTTATCTATTGTCCCTTTTCTTTTTTTTCATTTGTGCAATATGCTGTGTATGACCATGTTTTGTCCAATCATGCCAATATCATTTGATGTTTATTACTAAAAAAAACCAGCCAATGTTTGGGTCAATCACTGCCTCTCAGACCTCTGTACAGATTGTCGTTTTTTGTTTTTTTTTGTTTTGTTTGTTTGTTTGTTTTTTTTATTTGTTTTTCTTTTCCTCCAAGAAGGAAATAAAATCAGCTGGAACTGAAAACAGTTTTCTTTTGGTGTTTCATTAACAAGAGGAAAACAAAAGTGGCATCAGCGGAAGTCATTTGAGCAGTCACACATTTCACATCAAGCACCCCCCCTCACCCCCCCGCACCCACATATTTAAAAATATCACTGATGTGATACGACTGCGCCTTATTCGAAAGCTCCAAATGCATGTTTTTCTGCTTGTGCGTGCGAGTGAATATGCATGCTGCTGTGCTGTAGGTAAGCGTGCAGCAGCTTGTGAATCAAAAGGAGTGGTCTCTTTCTCCCTCTCGTACTCCGTCCGATTGTGCACGTGCAGAAAACGTGGCTGCCATGGAAACACTGTATCCAAGAGAGAGAGAGAGGCTGCAATCCTCAGGGGAGCAGCGTGCCACTCCGAATGTGTGTGGGTGTGTGTGTGTGTGGGTGTGTGTGTGTGTGTGTGATGGTGGGGAGGGATGGTGGGGGTACAGACTGATCCATTGGTAGAGGTGGGGTGGGACGGCGGGGCAGACATTTCTGCAAGGCATGACTAGGATAAAGGAGGTGTGTCTGTGTGTGTGTGTGCGTGTGTGTGTGTGTGTGTGTGTGTGCGCGCGCGCGCGTGTGTGTGAATGAGGGAGGAAGGGAGGAGAGGGTGTTTGTCTGTCCTGGTGGATCGTGCAGGAGACTGCTCCAAAATCCAATTAATTCCTTCTGGATGCATTCATTTGTCTAGTACATCTGACGAGGAAGAGAGAGAGAGAGAGAGAGAGAGAGAGAGAGAGAGAGAGAGAGGAAGAGACCCCTAAGGTACAGTATTTAGTGTGTATCAATTTACGCCCTATTCCACAAGAGACATTGGTAATTATTTCCATCTCTCTCTCTGTCAGGAGAGCAGGGTCATCTCCAGCTTTACCCTGACATCTCTGGCTGGGTAATGAGAAAGATAAGGCATGGTCATTACACGCACCATCTCAAAGACGAGACGCCAGCCCCAGATGTCTGCAATAAGCTTGACATCACTCGGGAAAATAATGTTTGAGGTGTCCCTGTTTTCAGAAGAGTTCCCTGGTCTGATGGATATTGGGAGATAAAACGATGCGAATGCCCGCCCGCCCCCTATTCACATGCGCGGGCACACACACACACACACACACACACACACACACACACACACACACACACACACACACACACACACACACACACACACGAACATGCATAAGTGTCAACAAAGACATATTTAGTAGAGAAAGGGACTGTGTGGTGCTCTTGACCTTCCTGGCAAATTTGTGTGTGTGTGTGTGAGAGAGAGAAAGAGAGAGAGAGAGAGAGACAGAGAAATATCAAGTTTTCATATCTCCTTCAAACTGGCCAAAAATGTACATGCAACTGCAGATATTTGACTTCAACAATGAAGCAAGGTTTGATACCAAATTAACATGTGTTGTTTTAAAAAGTAGATTCTGACAAATCAAAATCAATTTATTACACTGTCTGTGTGGTTTATTGCAGAGTTAAGGACTTAATGCACAACTTCAGTATGTATTCCTATTACACTTTTTGTTGAGGCAGCTCAGGGCAACTAAGCACATTTGGCTAAGACATTTACCCTTCTGAGGTACTGGAGTGTTCTCAAGCATTACAATGTATGTTACAATGGAAATACAGTGTAGATAGATAGATAGATAGATAGATAGATAGATAGATAGATAGATAGATAGATAGATAGATAGATAGATAGATAGATAGATAGATAGATAGATAGATAGATAGATAGATAGATAATCTCGGTAAGCACTCTAGGATCTGTTAAGTAACACTTTGAAGCAGGACAGGTTGTGGTATGCTATGATGGGTGAGATGCTGCCTTACAAGTATTAAATGTTGCTGGAAATCCATAAAAAAAATAAATTAATCCTGCTCATTATCTGGAGCAAGATGCCCCTGGAATAAATTTCACTTAGGATATCTATGGACTCTACAATTTACGTTAAGAATAACATCTAATAAAGAATCTTTGATTTCCATTGATTTCTTATTCATACAAACTCCCTTTATTCCAGTAATGAGGTATATGTACCCTCAAGTGGTCGCTGATCTTTTTTTTTCTTCTTTATCTGCTATTGATCGTTGTTTTGCAGAATTCTAAAACACAAGTAAATACACGTTCACAAAGCAGGCAACTAAAAGACAAAACCTCGCTGACATTGAACCCTTGTTATTTTGTCTTATCCTACCAGCTTATTTCTATTTAATGGATCCGAGTACCGCTCCCACCACAGACTGAAAATGTGACTGAGCCACAGTGTTTGATTTTTTGTCATGTTTAGCTGCCCGAGATGGCACGTTTAACATAATTACAGTCGAATAACACTGAATGGGCAGAAGGTTTCATTTACACTGTTGCTGCTTGCACATCAAGCTCCCGCAGGAGATAAAACATAAAGTGGGAAAAGAGCATTGCTCACTCCCGATACAAGCCCCTATGGGCATATAATAGAAACAATATAGGATATAATATTGAACGTAGAGGAGATACATGTATAAAAAAAAACCCCACTACTAAGTCAATATGAACGCACATGGAACATCAGAAACGCGCTCGTCACTACGGGTGCCCCGCTGGGGCTCATGTGGCGATTGTTTGCGCTCCCGGTAAAGTTGAAGGCGGGACACACAGTCATAAGGCATGAACAGACAAAGAAATGTATAAACATCGCCGTCATGGCATGCAGCCCACTTTAATTTCATTTTCTCCCGTCGCCCTTGCAGGTCGGGAGCTCGAATAAAATAACAAAACAACAACAAAGATTTCCACCCAAAAAAAAGTCGTTGCAGTCGATGAAAGGAGTTGATGTAAGAGTTTGAGGAGTGAGAGTAAAGTTTCCCTGCGTCAGCGGTATGATGCGGAGACAAAGGAGGAAGCGGACTGGGTGTTAATGCTCGGAAAAGCGGGATCTTGCAGGTAAGCTGCGAATATCACCGCGCTGTTTTTCTTTGTATGTTCATATTGACGATATTTCTTCTCTTCGGAGTCTTTTTTTACTCATTGCTGCCATGGAAGATGGAAGTCTCCTTTTCTTCGGTAGTAAAGGGACATTTCCTACCAGAGAGGGAAAAACAAACAAAACAAAACATGCTTATGGCTATATAACAAATGCTGAAAATAGTTTGTTGCTCCAAAGATGCCTGATGCAGACTCTGTAGTCAGTATATGTGTATGAAAGTTCTGTCTGATAAATTATTATGATAGTGTCACACTGTGAGGAGTGCTGACTGCTCTGTTTCAGCACAGCCAGGGCTGGACAGCGGCTCTCTGACTGTGTGTGTGTGTGTGTTTGTGTGTGTGTGTGCGTGCGTGCGTGTCTGCCTGCGTGTGTGTTTGTTTAAAACAGACGTGCATGAGGCAATGATTACAGTTTGTTTATTCAGCCCTGGATGTGTGTGTGCGTGTGTGTGTGTGTGCATGTGTGAAGGAGAGCGGGCTGATGCACATTACAGTACAATCCAATAGTGGAGCGTTTCTGAGGGGTTAAATGATGGGAGAGTGTAGGGGTGCCTGGGGGTTTCTGGCAGGATAAACAGGGTAGTGCCCCCATTAAACCTCCATCAGTAGATAAAACTCTGCATTGACACAAGCGGGCAAATCACGGCACGGCAGCAGTTTTAAACTCTTTAATGGTGGGCTACTTTTCATAACGAACGGTTCAGAAATTCAGCCGCTTGCGGCCCATTTGCACGTCGCCGCATGTCACATATCAGCACATCTGTCAATAACAGAGCCGGATAAAACAAATCCTTGTGTTTACGCGGCTTTAAGCAGCAGATGCTCAATGACTGACGGTCAATGTGGATTTGCTGAGTCTCGGTTTGTGTGCCAGGTCCATTAAGATCATAGCAGTTTCTGTAGGCGGCACTGGCTCAGGGGGAAGGGAAGTCATGGCTGTATACATGTGGTAGAGCCTCAAAATAAGAGCGCAGGGGCTATCAGGCACACAGAACACAGAACCACTCCACTCCCATCCAGACTTGGGCCTCAGTGTGCATTCAGACATCGCGGCACACTGCGTACTGCACACAGAGATCTCATTGTTTAAGCAGTGTGCTCAAACGGTTCATCATGACAGAAGACTTCTGAGTCATTGTGGTAGGTGTTGTACTGTAGTACGCTTCAAAAGCCCAGAGACCAGTTCTGAGAATGCTGAGGCCTGGATCATAATTTCTAAAGGCTTACGTGGCACAGTTTACAGTCAGGTTTGCTCAGGATAGAGCTCTGCGCACTGTTGTGTAAGGGAATACTGACACTGCAGCTAAAACTGGCAGACTCATGTAGGCCCATATATTAATGTCCTCTCTCTCTCTCCCTCTCTCTCTATCTCTCTATCTATCTTTTTCTCTCTCTCTCTCTCCCTCTGTCTCTCTATTCTGATCGAGATCATGTGGACCTGAACACAAGGCTTCATCCTGAGTAGGTCAGGCTGTGACCTACATCCAGCCTGACTTTAAACGCTCAAATTAGAATGTGCCATCTCTGCTGTGACACAACCCAAATTACATCATCTCCGTGGACAGTTGTCATAATTTCAGCACTCAGCACGACTGCACCGACAACGAAGTCAACACGAGGAATGATATAACCTATGAAAAAGGGAAACTGGTTGACAGGTTGGATGTATTCAGTATGTTTCAGACACCCTTTTTTTCTTCAGAATGTTTCAGATGAATAAATCATTCAACAAGACTAATAGTCTGCAACGAGCGATAGCAGCCTTTTGAGATCAAAGACAGTACAAGAGAGCTGGGCAGAACTGTCAGTGTTGAGAAGTGAATCCTATGCAGGAGTGCTTTAAACGTACATCGCCTTGAATGGCCAGCAGGGGGCGACTCCAGCAGTTGCAAAAATGATTTGGGTTGCCACGAATCATTCACAGTGTGTACATTAAAAGTGTCAATGTATAATTGTGGGACAATTAAAAATTGACCCAAACTACGAAAGAGCCAAGAAGCAGACATATTCTCAGCTGATTTATTACCAAAGTCAACAGTTTTTTTTAAATCAGTTTTTGGTCTCAATTGCTATATTTAAGTTTTCTTCAATACAGTATGATGTTCATTCTGTAAATTATGCTCACATTTGGAGTAAAATGGATAGTAAAGCTGTTTTTAGGGCATGTTTTAGGGCATGGCTGTAGCACTTTTGACTGATAGGTCAGCTGTCTGTGTGCTGTGTGCATGTGATAGTGAATCCTGGATGTGCAGTACTCTGAGGTACAAAACACCACAATTAGTCAATTTAGCGCAATGGAATTAAATTACAGATGGACTGCTCCTTTAAACACGACAGTTATTATTATGACAGTTTATATCTTGACATCAAAAATTCACACAAATCAGAAGAAAAGTGGCCAAATGCAACCAGAAAACCCATATTTCCAATTTATGTGGAAATGGAACTCTTATTCTTTCAGTTAATTTGGATGCATGAAACTCCATCACCAGCCGAACCTCATGCGGTCAGTTACTGCAGTCAATCAATACACCAAAAAAAAATAACACATAAAACCACTGAAATGCAATAAAACAGCTTCATACCTGTGGCGCAGACAGAAGTGTGAGCTGTGTTTGTCTGCAAGGCTTGGCTCTCGCTGAAAGAGCAGAGTGAGTGTTATGTTTCATTGGGGAAGCTAACTTCGCACACTAGCACCACCATATTTAATTTTCAACACAAAACTCGATGAAAAAAATCTTAACTTAGGGACCTCGCCTATCTGCAGGGGTTACATAGAGTGAGTTGGACATCGCGTAGAGCAAGATACAGCTGTTTGGCCACATTTTAGATTTTAATTAATACCATTTCTGAGCATGTTTCAGCAGTGCACGGCTTATCAGTGCTTGTCTCTAGCCAGGTCAGAGAAGGCCCTGACGGCCGGCAATCAGAAACCAAAATTAAGCAGGTGAAAATTTGGGTGGAATTCACAAACTACAATATAAACATGCTATACAACATGTCATGCTATACATAAACCTGCTTTACTGGTCTGGTCCGTCCCTTGTGCCTCTCCACTTCCACTATCATGTCCAAATTTGATCACCTCTACCTGTAAAGAAAACCCCTCCATGCTTCAAAATGGGGCGCCA
>CAAKHG010038119.1:5878-17970 GCA_901007715.1 Dactylopterus volitans | reverse complement strand
CCCGATCTGAACCCGAGTGGTGTTCAGTTGTTGGACTTCTGTGCTAGTCACAGTCCGTCCATAACTAACACCATGTTCGAACATAAAGTTGCTCATCGATGCACTTGGCACCATGACGGCCTAGATCGCAGGTCGATGATTGACTTTGTGGTCGTGTCATCTGATCTGCGGCCGTATGTTCTGGACACTGAGAGTTGGACTCCGCGAGGGCTGCCCTTTGTCACCGGTTCTGTTCATAACCTTTATGGACAGAATTTCTAGGTGCAGCCGCGGGGTGGAGGGTGTCGAGTTTGGTGAGCAGAGGATCTCATCGGTGCTTTTTGTGGATGATGTGGTCCTTCTAGCCTCATCGAGCCGAGACCTCCAGCTCTTGCTGGGGTGATTCGCGGCCGAGTGTGAAGCGGCTGGGATGCGAATCAGCACCTCCAAATCCCAGGCCATGGTCCTCAGTCGGAAAAGGGTAGATTGCCTTCTCCGGGTTGGAGAGGAGGTCCTGCCTCAAGTGGAGGAGTTTAAGTATCTCGGGATCTTGTTCATGAGCGAGGGACGGATGGAGCGGGAGGTCGACAGGCAGATTGGAGCGGCATCAGCAGTGATGCGGGTGCTTAACCGATCTGTCGTAGTGAAGAAAGAGCTGAGCCGAAAGGCGAAGCTCTCGATTTACCGGTCGATCTACGTTCCGACCCTCACCTATGGTCATGAGCTTTGGGTAATGACCGAAAGAATGAGATCGCAAATACAAGCGGCCGAAATGAGTTTTAGGGTGAGGAGCTCGGACATCCGAGAGGCGCTCAAAGTAGAGCCGCTGCTGCTCCACGTCGAGAGGAGCCAGCTGAGGTGGCTCGGGCATCTGGTCAGGATGCCTTCTGGACGCCTCCCGTTAGAGGTGTCCCAGACATGTCTCACTGGGAGGAGGCCTCGTGGCCGACCCAGGACCAGGTGGAGGGATTATATCTCTCGCCTGGCCTGGGAACGCCTGGGGATCTCTCCAGCCGAGCTGGTGGAAGTGGCTGGGGAGAGGGCTGTCTGGGCTTCCCTCCTGAAGCTGCTGCCCCCGTGACCTGGACCCGGATAAGCGGAAGACGACAAGAACGAGAACGATAGTTGTGATAAATCAGAGGTTAGAATAATTCCTAAATATCTGAGGCCTACGTTAGACCAGTAAAATCTGATGATCTGATCTGAAATTCTGCCAGTTGTGGAGGCCAGTGCCCGATCAGCATCAATGCCTCAAATTTTGAATGATTAATTTGGTCGCCTGATAATTCTCCATATTCTTTCAAGTTTCTTATCAGTGCAGGAACAGAGGAGATTGGATCATTTATATACATCAACACGTCATCCGCATAAAGCTTTGCCTTCATCTTTTATAAACTTAATCCTGTCATTTTGCCTGATTAGTGCTGCGAGAGGTTCTATACTTACAGCAAAGAGCAAGGAGCTGAGACAGTCTCCCTGATGGACCCCACTCTCAAGCTCGAAGAAATCCAAACAGCATCCGTTCACTCTAACACGTGACTTTGGATTTGTGTATATAACCCTTGTCCAGTCCACAAACGTCAAGTGGAATCCCTGAGCAGCAAGTGTTTGAAAATAGCCGTTTCACAGTATCAAAAGCTTTCTGTGCATCAAGACTCATATGCATAAAGTTTTGTGTTTTTTTTCTTGGCGCATGTTATAAAAACTAGTATTCTCCTTATATTATTGGCTGCCTGTCTGCTGAGAATGAAACCTGTCTGATCCATGTTAATCAGTTTTACTATAATTTTTTACTTCGTTTTGCCAGGATATTGGTCAGTAATTTTTGGTCATTCTATAATAAACTAATGGGTCTGTGTCCTTCGCAAATGTTGGGTCCTTACCTTCCCTATGGATCACTCATATAATAGCCTCCAACCACATATCTGGTGCAGGTAGGTTTAGACTGGCTAGAAATCCTTCAAAATTATGTCTTGGTTCTGATTTAGTTTTTTCTCACAAATTTTTATAGGATGTTGCAAAAGCATTTGCTATTTCCTTTGGATGATACTATTTTCTTATCTGTTGCATGAACAATCTTAGAAACCACACGTCTAGCCTGGGATTTACGAAGTTGAAAAGATAGTTGAGGAAATTTGTCCAGTTCAGAAGTTGAGGAAGTGAGTTTATTCAAGCGTGCTAGCAGGCTGGTGAACCGACCAACACACAGTAAAGAAGAAGGACCAGTGAGCTTGACAAGAGTTAAGTCTCTTAGCAGACTGGATGTACTGGAGGTTTTTGTGGTTAGTCCAAACCAAGAGTCAGATCCCCTTTCAGCCAGTGGCGCCACTCCTCCAGGGCAAGCTTAATGGCTAACAGCTCCCGGTTGCCAGTGTCATAGTTCTTGTAGGTGGGAGACAGTTGTCGGGAGAAGAAGGCGCAAAGGTTTAGCTTCTGGTCAGAGGCGGATCGCTGTGACAAAACAGCTCCCACGCCAACATCGGACACATCCACCTCTACGACAAACTGGTGGTCAAGGTCTGGAACCTGAAGAATGGGGGCTGAGGTGAAGCATGACTTCAGGGTCTGGAAGGCCTTGTCGGCTGCAAGGGTCCAGCGAAAGGGTATCTTGGAGGATGTGAGGGCAATAGTGCTGGGGATGAACCAGCGGTAGAAATTGGCGAACCCCAGGAAGAGTTGTAGGTGCTTACGGGAGTCGAGGATGGGCCAGAAGGTAACCACCGAGACCTTGGACGCACAGGGAGTTCTCCAGAAGACGCTGGAGGACCACTTGCACGTGGTTGACATGCTCCTCACGGGTCTTGGAGAAGATCAAGATGTCATCGAGATAAACAAACACAAAGTGGTTTAGCATGTCCCGGAGCACGTCATTGACGAGGGCCTGGAAGACAGCCGGGCCGTTGGTGAGTCCAAAAGGCATTACTAGGTACTTGTAGTGACCAGAGGGCGTGTTGAAGGCGGTCTTCCATTCATCACCCTCCCGGATGCAGACGAGATGGTAGGTGTGCGCAAATCCAGCTTGGTAAACAGCGTGGCCCCATGGAGTAGTTCAAAAGCTGAAGAGATGAGTGGGAGCGGATACCGGTTCTTCACCGTAATGTCATTGAGACCCCGATAATCAATACATGGCCACAGAGTTTTGTCCTCCTTCTCCACGAAGAAGAAGCCTGCCCCCGCAGGTGAAGAGGAAGGGCAAATGATACCAGCAGTTAGAAAATCATTAATGTAAGTGTCCATCGCTGCTCTCTCAGGGAGTAGAGACGTCCCTTGGGCGGAGAGGTGCTGGGCTGCAGGTCGATGGCACACTTGTAAGAGCAATGAGGAGGTGGGGATGTAACCTTCGCCTTGCTGAAGACTTCCCGGAAGTCATGGTATTTGGGGGGAACGCCAGACAGTGTAGGAGTGTCCCCGGAGGGTGCAGAGTGCCAGGGCAGGCTGGCATGCTTCAGGCAGGTCTGGTGACAGGAGGCGCTCCAACCCACGATGGTTCCCATGGCCCAGTCTGTGGGGGTTATGTCGGTGAAGCCAGGGGTACCCCAAAATAAGTGGAGTGCGAGGGGAGGACAAAAGGTGAAATTGAATTGTTTCATGGTGACTGCCTGACAGCAGCATGTGAACTGCTGCAGTCTGGTGGGTGACGGTCCCCAGGAAAAGTGCCCAGCCTGGCCACAGTAGAGGCAGAGGTTTCCCTGACACCGCCGCTCACATTCCTGCGGGGTCAGGCTGGTGCACCCCACATGCATGGGTTCGGCTTTGCTCATAGTCGGTTCGGCAGGAGGGTAGAAGGCAGTAGGTGATCCGCGCTGGCGAGTATGTGGTTGATGGTCTGCCCCCTCCTCCTCGCCTGTATGTGCCTGTGCAGATGGGTGGTTAGAAGACGGGAGTTCAAAGGAGACCAGTTCGTCCTTAATGTATGGTGCCAACCCGAGGAGAAAAGTGTTGCACTGGGCAGCAGAGTTCCAATCCCTTAAACGCCCCCTGGTGTGGAAATCGACCCAGGAGCCAGGAGCCCCACAGTGGCATCGGGTCTCAAGGAAACGGGTCCAAAAACTTTGTGGAGCTCAGCCGCAAATGCCTGGAATCAGGAACAGGCTGGAGTGCCCCTTTCCCACTCTGCTGCTCCCCACAGGCAAGCCCTGCCTGTGAGGTGATTGATGGCGAAAGCCACCTTTGCTGCCTCAGAGGCGAACGTATGTGACTGCAGAGCGAACAAGGTGGAACAGTTTGTCAAAAACAGATACGCTCCGGATCCCTGGAGTAACGTTCCGGAACCCCCACACGGTGCTCAGGAGCAGTGCAGGATGGAGAAACTGGAGCCCAAACCTGATGAGTCTGCGGAGGAGTGGAAGAAGCATGCTGAGCCATGGAAGTCACTAGCTCCTGAACCTGGGAGGCTAGCGAGGTAAGCGCCTGCTCCAACGCCAACGCAGATTGCCGAGCCTCCACAGTGTTCGAGGCCAACTGCGCCTCGTGCTGGTGAAGCATCCCTTCCACCCAGGACAGGCGAGAGTGGGGGGAAGCATGTTCTGCCGGGTCCATGTTTGGCCAGATTGTTCTGTGACACGAGTGAGTAAGACCCAAATGCATAACACAGTAACTCTGGTAAAGTTTGTAGTGGACTTTAATGTAAAAGCTGCAGTACAGTGGCTCAGGCAGGAGAGAGAGTTCGGCACGCAGGGTTATCCATAAACATACAGTCACTGGGGCTCTGGGGCTCGGTGCCGGACCGGTCAGCAGAGTTAGTGGACAAGACGGAAGCCCATCCACTCGAACAGCTCAGAACAGTTGCGGCGGCAGGAAACAGAGTTCGGCTTACGATTTGAACAGCAGTCCTGATGCGGTGACTTGTAATCGGCAGAGAAAGACATAGATGCTGAGGCGCCGGTGCAGAGACAGAGACAGAGACAAAGTGTGACAAAATTGATGAATCATAGACTATTGAATTAATCGACAACTATTTTTACAATCGAATTGCCTCGTTTTAAGTCTTTCTTAAGAGTAACAAGTCTAAATTTTCCGATTCCAGGTTCTTATTTGAATATTTTCTGGTTTTTCTATGACAGTAAAGTGAATATCTTTGGGTTGTGAATTGTTGGTTTGTACAAAACAAGACATGCTTGCCGTTTTGGACAACAACTACAACGCCAGGCGTGAGCAGGCCATGACAGCAACAGGTAAACAAGACCATGACCCTAGCATGAGCCTGCAAAATGCCTTTTCAGACAGTTAACACTTTTCTGTTTTCCTCTTGGCTGAAGGTGAACTATGCCTCAAAACCTCATACCAGAAACAAACGGACGGGTTTGTGGCCAAGCTGATCTATGCAGAGAAGACACAAGAATACTGCGACACATTGGTTGAAATGCTGATCCAGAGAAGGCTGGGCGAGAAAGTGAAAGTCGGTGACCCAGACAGCAAAGTGTAACCATTCGAGAGGTTTGCCAGCTATATCTCAGCACCTGGGTATAAGTTTTGTGTCTTTTTGGGGTTGGTTCAATAGTCCACACCAGATCAGCCTCAGATGCGACAGCCATAGACTTTTTTATGTCACTTTACTCAATGCTATATTTTTGCAAAGATTACTTTAAATGTTTTTATGTAACTTGGGGATTTATTCCGTTTAGCAATAATAAAATATTGAAAACCAGTCCACTTTTCCCAATAAGTCTTCCTGACCAACCCATTGTTCCCTGCTTTGCTCCATTTGCTATCACACTTGAACTTCCATAACAACCAGAAATGTTGTACTCATCTGAAAGGACTAGTCAAATGACCATGGGCATACATTCACGTCAAGTTTAACTGACTTTAATTTGAAATTATTGTGCTCAATGAGTCAATTTAACAATGATCTGTCTATTGCTTGCTGTTATTTTTTATGTTAGTCCAACCCTGACCTTTGTAGAAAAAGGTACATTCCGTTAAGTACTACATCTACTTTTCAACAACCACATCCTCATTGACAAGAAATCAGTTTTATTGGTATTGTAAACACATTTTTTTACATTCAAAACAGTAAATATTGAGTATTAGTCATTCATCTGCCAAATATCATCAATCATCCCAATCAACTCCACCTTTTTAGACAGGCTTTCAGGCCCAGTTGATATGTTTGTACTTGTACTCGCTCTGTGAGCTGTGTCCTATTTTATAAGCTGTGCAGTACTTTATGTTTTCTATTTCTATTTTAGAATACAGTATTTTAGAACAGTAGAAATAGTTTGGAAACAAATATTTCCTGCACTATTTTTTATTTTCCATACCTTAATACCTGCAAACTGATTAAATTTAATTCCATACTTGCGTAGGAACCCTGATTTTAGAGACCAAACAGAGGTATTACGATGCCTGCTTTAGTGTTGATTAAAGCTGAGGTCCGGCACCTATACAACACAAAGTGACTTTAGCACACACTAATCGAAGTAAGCGTAGTTGTTAGAAAGTGTACTGTTGGGCCCCTCTGGTACCGAGTTCCGGCTCCACTTTATTCGTAGTGATCTCAAGAAGGTTGTCAGTATTCCTTCGTTGGACTGATTTGAAAAGTCTGTGTGGTTGATGATGTACAACGGCTGCACCTATTGTAGTTTACATCGTTTTGATGCTGAAGCTCTTCTAATCATGGCCCTGCGTACATAAATCCATTGCAACAAAAGCAATCTTTGATTTGGTCCATTAATTCACACTTTCCACAAGTACACCACCATCTGCCGTCTGTCATTTCCAATGGCATCTAGCTGCCTGCGAGTGGTGCTCGCTGACCAGGAAATGAAAAATGCGGAAGGCGCTTAGTTCGAATTTATTTAAAATTATCTTTGTAAAAACGTTTTTTTTTTTTTTTTTTAATAATGAAGGTCTACGTTTTGAAACTTGCAACTATAAAACAGTTTTAAATATGTTCGGTGCCCATATATTAACATCGAAAAAATGATCAATTTTTGAACAAAACTGAATATAAACTTCCACAAGCTGAAGTTAGGTGTATGATGGTATGAAATGAACTGATAATAGGTGAGTTGATTTTTGAGACAAACATAGATTATGAATGGAAATGCCCTTTAATATGACAAGGGTGTGGTCACTCACTGTTATTGGCTCAGTATGGCAGTCTGTTACTTTATACATATACTGTTGGTATATACAGAAGAAATCAATCCTGGAATAAGTTTTGTGGACATTAGAAAAAAAAAATGAAATCATTCACCTTCGGTTTTTTGAATCTCCTTGGGTCAATAAGTCCTAGTTCTGATATCACATTGTTCAGAGTTATAGTTTTTTTTGCATTTTTTATTTTGGGATCCTGCCTCTGCTTGTATTCTATCTAGTCTTCCATCTTGTACCGCATTGAAGTCCCCTTCAACCACTATCATGCCCCTTGTATTATCTGCGATGATATTAGCAATTTCCATGAAGAAATTCTGATAATATTCATTCAGGGCATACAAGTTCAAAACTGATACTTCTGCCTCCCCATTGTGCCTATCACCACAAGCCTCCCTAATTTATTCTGGATAATTTTTTTCTAATGAAAAGGCCAGTGTCCTGTTAATCATGATAGCGACTGCCCTCTTTATCCCAATATAAATGAACAATATGAACGAAATGAATTTTATACCTGATTTACCCATTCTCTTCTTAGTTTTTATGCTCTGCCTCCGACAAGCGTGTTTCCTGCAGTAGGGCAACTGAACGGTGCATTTTCTTTAGCTGACTGTATTTTTTTTTTCCTTTTAATAGGATGATGATTAAGCCCACGGATGTTATATGTGGTTATGATCAAATTATGCATACATATATAACAGTGCAAGTATTCATTTTGTCTTTAAGTGTGGACAAACCTCACCTGAAATGCAACACATGACTGCACCTCTGTTAGTACCATAAGAACAAACATCAAATATGATGAAAACAGTTCCTGTTCATTCTTAGTTATAAGTTTTCTGACTTCCAAACACCCACCTGATTGAGCACACATCCTACTTTTTCTGCGAAAATGGACCGTTGCGGCAAAATTCTCTGTGGGGATAACACACAGTGCTTTTGTAGCTATCCACAGCAAAGTTGCTGTGGTAAGAGTTGTCCACATGGAATAGCAAAATAAAATTGAATTACAAGAAAAGAAAATGTCTTAGCCTTTCATCCACTGAAGGAAGAAACCCTGATATCTTCTAAAATGCTTCTTTTTTTCCCCTTTGCGTAGACCAGCCAAATATGACTCCTACAGTAAGGATAAAACTTGTAAGTCTGGTCTGTAGCCAGCGCTTTTTGACTGTTTTTATTTGTTTATACATCCTTTTACTTACATCTTGAGTTGTTGACCATTTATGTTTCACCTTGTAAAAAGATCCCCAAGTTTGTGTTTGTCATGACCAAGCTGCCCGCTCTGTTTGATGTTGACACTGTGTCAGCGGCGTCATGCAACAGCTTCTTCTGGAGATCCTCCCAGCCACCCACTTTAACATGGATCCCCATCTTCTTGAGAGTGGGTGCTGCATCCGTGAGGGTTGTAGAGGTTTTCATGCCAGATTCCAGGTGGATTTTCAGCTGGGGAATGGCAACTGGGCTTTCACTTTTTTCTCTTTCAGCAGTTATATTACTTCCCGCACCTGTCTGTGTTTCTTCTGTTTATCCAACGTGTAGTCCTGGTCAAAGAAGATTGTTTGGCCTTGATGAGTCACCCTTGTTTATTCCAGGCCAGTTTAAATATTGTGTTTTTGACTCTGTGGTTAGAAAACATGGCAAAGATGGATTTTGAAAGAATGGGATCTTTTGGTTTCATTGTTAATGAGCGCTGTGTCTCTCTCAAGCTTCTTATTAACTTAATCATCGCTTTGCATGTTCACCTCCCTTGCCAGCCCTGGCTGGATCACATCATAAGAATTGATGAATCCGGCAAAAAAAACAACAAAACAAAACAACAAAAAGGGGGCTGAGCAGCTCTTTCATTCTTTCACAAGGTTCCTCCTATCATCAGCTTGACTCCGTTTGATGGGACACCTTCAGTCATCAGGACCCCACCTTGCCAAAAACAAACACTGAAACCCTTTGCACCATCATGATCACGTGGTGGGAAAAAACAAAAAAAGAAAAAAAAAACAACAACAACACCGCATCCTTCTCTTCATCAGATTCTACCAGCACCACCTGCTCTCCTTTCCCTGGTCATCTGGTCACCTTTGCCTGTTGATCTTTCTATCTCTTTCGTATTCTCCTCTGACCCTCTACAGTCACTGTCGTGGACACTCCCCTCCCAGCCTCACAAGATCACTTAACTCAATAAAGATAAACAAACTAGCTTTCAGGAAGAGGGGGGGATTGGTAAAAATATTTAAAAAATAAATAAATAGTCTGTCCTCTGCCTGATTGTCTTTGCACTACTTTCGGTCAAGCATTCCAGAATTATTTCCTAATGTATTGTGTACATATGTACAGTGGATATAAAAAAATCTACACACTAATAAAATGGCAGGTTTTTGTGATATAAAAAAATGAGAACAAGATGAATAATCTCAGAATGTGACAGATAACATAAACAATTCAGTTGAAAACAAAGAAATCTTTTAGGTGGGAAAAATAATAATAAAATAAATTCGGGTAGCCCCAAAGAGGTTCTGGCAAACCCTCGGGCATATCAGGAGGCGGAAGCAGCACCCTACACACATTGTTTACAGCTGGGATAGGGGCTGTTCTTCAACTGGGGACATCCTTGGGCGATTGAAGGGCTACCTCAGGGATCTCCTCAATTCTACCAGCATGTACTCTGTAGAGGACACAGAGTCAGGGTATTCAGGGGTGGACTCTCCCATCACTGTGGCTGGGATGGCTCATGCGGTTAAACAACTCCGTGGCAGCAGCACCCCAGGGTTGGATGAGATCCGTCTTGAGTTCCTTAAAACTCTGGATATTGTAGGATTGTTTTGGCTAACACGTGTCTAGAACATTGCATGAACATTGGCAATGGTGCCTCTGGAGTGGAAGACAGAGGTTGTGGTTCCCATTTTTGAGAAGGGGATCTGAGGATGTGTTCGAACTACAGAGGGATCACACTCCTCAGCTTCCCTGGTAAGGTCAACTATAAGGCAGTGGTTCACAACCGGGGTGCCCCATATAGCGGGCACCAAAAGCTCCACAGGGGGTCGCAAAGTACGTGTCGCAAGCTTGTGAATTTCCCCGTTGTGGGATAAATAAAGGCATATCATGTCTTATCTTATATAAAAGCCCTCTCACATTCAAAGGTGTAAAAATTTTTAGATATCAAATATATATGTCACAGTATTTTATTACCGTATTGGCCCGAATATAAGACGGTGTTTTTTGCATTGAAATAAGCCTGAAAAATGGGGGTCGTTTTATATTCGAGGTCTAGACAAATACCCATTCACAACGCTAGATGGCGCCAAAGCATTGTTAAAGCGAGTGCTGACCTTTATGCCCCAGGCCATCGTGTTACCGCGGGCATGAAGAAGAAAAAGGAGAAGGGGGAGCAAAGACAATGGAGAAACGTAGCGACTGTCTGGAGAAAAGTGAGTCAAAGACCGGCCAGGTTAACCGGCAGCTGAAGTTATGATGCAAACTTCAAAGTGATGGTGATAAATGAAGCAGAGTCCTCAAACAATTGCAAAGCAGGGGAGAAATATGGTGTCACAGAGTGTAATGTGCGGAGATGGACAGCTCAAAAAGTTCGCCTGAAAAATGCCAACAGTCAGAGAAAAGCCATCCGTGGTCCTCAGAGCAGCCGCTTCCAAGAGCTCGACAGGAGAGTGTGCGCATACGTGGACGAGAAACGAAAGGACGGGATGCCCATCACCAGAGCTGTGATTTAGCTTAAGGCCTTAGAAATAGCCAAAGAGCTGAATATACCCGCCGCTGACTTCAAAGCAAGCTTTGGCTGGTGTAAAAGAATGATGCGGCGTAACGGACTATCACTATAGCGCAGAACCAGTCTGGCCCAGCGCCTGCCCTCAGACTTTGCAGAGAGGCTGTTGTCTTATCAGCGCTATGTGAAAAAGCACTCATACCCACTGGATCAGATTGGCAATGCTGATCAGACGCCTGTTTTTTTTTACATGCCAACATCTGATACTGTACACAAGAAAGGTGAGAAATCTGTGACTGTAAAATCCGCTGGAAATGAGAACAGCCGCATCACCGTCATGTTGGCGTGCCTTGCAGACGGAACCAAACTCCCTCCGTATGTGATTTTAAAACGTAAGACAGTACCTAAAGAGGCCATGCCAGCTGGCATTATTGTACGTGCCCAGGAAAAGGGCTGGATGGAGACTGAGCTTGTAGTGGACTGGCTCAAGGTTGTGTGGGGCAGATGGCGTGGGGGACTCAGAAAGAAGAGGAACATGCTGATTTTGGATGCATTTCGTGGACACTTGACTTGGCTCAGTGAAGGCGATGAACGGCGACCTGGTTATCATTCCGGGGGTGGTGACAAGTCAGCTGCAGGTGTTGGATGTTGTCGTCAACAAGCCATTCAAAGACAATCTGCGCAAGAAATACACAGAGTGGCTCCTGTCTGGTTATCACACACTCACACTGACTGGAAAGATTCAGAAGCCCCCAGTACGTTTGCTCTGTGAGTGGATCCTCCACGTATGGGATGCAGTTTCCCCAGAGAGCATCACCCAGGGGTTTAAGAAATGCTGCATATCAAATGCATTGGACGGCAGTGAGGATGATGTGCTGTGGGAGGAGCCGGCGGAGCCACAGGTTGGGAGTGAGGACAGTGACACTGAGCACAGCGAGACAGAGGATGTTTGTGAGGAGTAATGTTCTGACATGACAGATCTCAGCTCATCTCAAGTTCAAACAAGTTTGCACTATTTTATTGCAATGTTTGTTTTATTCCTGGTTTGTTTCAAGCCTGACTTTCAAGACTGTCAAGATTGTTAATGCAGTTAATGCAATTGCACTTATTGCAATTTGATTGTTTTATCACAGTTGATTGGTTTACTGTCATTTCAAATACCATTCATTTTCAAATGTGACTGCACTTTATTTTTTTATTGCACTTTATTTTATTTATTTTAAGATGTGATGGACAGTTTCTACATAATTTTATTTAAAAGATGTTAAAAAACATGCTTTTTCTCTCAAATATATTGGTA
>CAAKHG010038118.1:0-12593 GCA_901007715.1 Dactylopterus volitans | reverse complement strand
GGGGGGGGGGGGGGATAAAAGGCTCCAGTTGCAGGTACAACCGCCCGCGGGTCACGTTGGCGGCCGGGGAGCAAGTGGCTGGCTGCTCTGATCGCAAAGCCGCTCATTAACTGAGCACACGCGGCAAACGCCAGGCGTGATCGCGGCGGCGGCGGCGGCGGCGGCACATCTGAGTCAGATCAGACGCCCGGTCGCTCCGAGACGGCGGCAAAAAGCGGGCGGCGTCACCCGCCGGCCCCTCGACCCAATAAACCCTCCTCGCCAACTTTCTTTTTATTTACTTTTTTTTTTCTTCTTTCCTTTCTCTTCCTTCTCCTGCTGTGCACGAAACAAGTGTGCACCTAAGTCATAAGCCAGTAATCTAGGTCACAAGATTAATCCCGCCGCAATGTGGCACAATGTGGGAAAGTGGCTGGAGGCAGGCTGAGGACAGGGCCAGCCGGGGCACTTTCTGACAGCAAAACGCACGCACGGCGCCAAGGACAGGTGCTTGGCTGGGGTTTGTTTGGATTTGTTTGTTGGTTGGTTGTTTTTTTTTGTGACGACGTGGATCAGCGTCTCCTCGACAGCGCCGTTTCGCTGCAATCAAAAACACAGAGAACAGGCTGAAAAAAAAGTTCTGTTTTGCGGGCAACAATTGCACTTTTCTGCACTATTTTGCACTAAAAGGCTTTAAACACCTCCCCTTACTCACTCCCCGCAATTTATCACAAAAATCTGCAAAACTGCAATATCATATGGTCGTGAATGGAGTAAAAAGATACAAAAATTTTCGATAGCTGGATGTAAGTTCTCGGCACATAAATATGTCTCAAAGTACACAGAGTTCCAAAGCCATTACAAAGACATTCTGAGCCTTCTGTAAAATAAAAGGTGTAAATCAATTTATAAAGAAAAATTAGTGTATTTTTAGTGTATTAATTTGAATTATGATTTGCGAATAAACACACTATTTATTACGACTATGACAGTGTTGCTCGGTGCACCCTCGACGGCGCAGTTTTGCTGAAATCAAAATAAAGTGTAATAAACAGACTGAAAGTTGTACAAAAAAATTTTCTTTTGCAGAAAAAATGTGCACTTTTCAGCAGTTTTTGCTCAAATTTTCCTCTAAAGTGCACAAAAACACGTTAAAACCCTCGCAACATCACATGATGAAACAGCTATTTGTGTCAGATTATTCAGATGATGTTAAATTTGGGTTTTTCTTGACACGTTTGGCTCGTCCCAGCCCCACTTCCTGGTACTACCGTAATACCAGTAATAGAGCCGCAGAAATGTTCAAGTCTTTTAGCGGATGCCGGCTCACTTGACCGCAGTTCAGGTTCGGCAGCGTGCGGTTCTGAGCGAAGCAGTGGCCAATGCGGCAAACCTCCTTAGCTCATAACTACGCGCTCCGTATCTCATAATTACGAGATGTTTTCCCGTAACTACGGTATCTTACGGGATGAGGTGTCCAATTTTTTTTTTTATCCTAGTAATAGCAACGCGCTCCAGGAAAAAAAGCAGCACGAGCATGAAAAAAAAAAAAAAGTATTAAAAAAGAAATTTTGAATTAACATTTAAAGCAAAAACTTGAGATGGCAGTTGGAGTGTAAGATTACGCCCCTCTTGGCGTCGCTCTTTGAACCATAACCACGAAACCATCTCAAACTTTAACCAAGCCGCCGAGGTGTTTTAATTACGCGGAATCCTTTATTGTGTGTAACAAAGTTCAAAGTTGTTTGATACAGCGATGCCAGCAGTAGTAATTATCTCTCTATACGGGGGGTCCCCTTATTAATGTCCTAATCACATCTCCATTCAGGTTCAACACAGGGGATTTCGCAGGGAGATAATAAATGCATGTAATCCAATTTCATCTGACTCAACTCCGCGTTTGCTGCACTACAGTCGGAGCGGCATTAATAATATACATATCCCTGCTGCTGCTGCTGCTGCATCATTAACGGAGGCGGCGCCGCGTTCGCTCGCGTCCGGCGCAATCGGCGCGGCTGTTTTGCATCAATTTTTTTTTTTTTTTTTTACATGCCAAGAACAACCAAAACATGAACCCTGATTAGCGGCTCGCTTTTCCTTCGCAACGATAAAAAGGGGGGGGATCCGCAAATCACAAAAATCAATCTTTGCACGTTGATTTTTTTTTTAAACCAACAGTGAATGTGGGTGAATGTCTGCAAAAGCATTAAGAATTTCTGGATTTATTTATTTTATTTTTTTTTCCCCCTTCATGGGTGGATTATTATTTTTTTCTTTCATTCTCGCGCCGCAGTAATGAGCAGCCGCGGTGTGAAGAGGTGAAGAGCTTCGGGCAGCGGGCGCTAAACCTGAAGGACCTCAGCCAGCCGACGCTGGCCGGCTCCGGCTGTAAAATAAAGCCGCGTTAAGTCAAACAAGAACACCAGCGGCGCATCTGATGAATGATTATTTTTTACGAGATTTTTAGACGCAGGTCGCCTTTGGATAATTTATTACTGTGCCTTGAACCAGTAGATTCTCCCTTCAGGAGTTTTACGCCGACTTTTGGTTGAATCTGTTTGAGAGAGGTTATAGTGAGGTCATACTGAGAGGTGTCCCTAATAGTTTGGCACCATAATGCATATGAGTGAGACGACCAAAATATTAGGGACGCCTCTCAGCGTAACCCAGTGCAAGTTCAACAGCAGCATCACAAATTACAGTCCCGATAAGAATCATTCAAACATGTCAACACCTCTCTCACACACATTCCGTCAAAAATTCAACTCAGAATCGCAAAAATGCAAATCAGAATCATGACGTAACCGGACGAAAATTAAAAAGCCATAAGAAAAGTCCTGATCGGACCAAGAGACAGACTGACGGACCAATGAAAAGGACTCCCGAGAGTCCACAAGCCAACCCGAAACGACATTCGCCAAGCAGAGCGCGGCCCGCGTTGTCATAAATCCGACAAGAAGTTTCCTCCCAACATTTTCGCCACCTAATTCCGTTTGTTTTGCGCCCAGGCTCGGCTGCGCTCGCCTCTCAGACTCTGCGAGGCGCTGCGACAATAACGCGCCCGCGTCGGGCCAATTCTTTTTTGCTGCCAACTTCCATCTCGCCCAAATTCAAATGTGTCAACAGCTCTCTCAAACACAGTCAGTCGAAATTCAAACATCTAACTCCTCCTGGAGGGAGAATTTATTTCAGGGCTGTTGCGTTATGTTCTATGGTGAACCTGCGGTGGTCGTAATGTTGTGGCTGATCGGCGCACTTCTCAACATAACAATTCAAGTTAAAAAGTGTAGTTTGACTCAAAATTTGGTGCTTTGCATGAGGAAAATAACTCTTCAGCTGGAATGCAAACGGATCGGGCCTTCGCCAGTGGATCCCAGAGATGCGCGGCTGACGAAAATAGCATGGGATGAATATAAACGACAAATAAACACCGAATCCAACAGAAAAAAAAAAGAAAAATACAAAATAAAGCAGAAACTTGCGAGGGGCAGAGCAGAGCGGAACGCCGAGATGTGCCGGGGTCGGCGGAACGCGGTCATGGGTTGTAATTTCTCGCAGGGGATCTGAAGATGCAGGCCAGCAACCGGGCAAAGACGAGGGGGAGAGCAGGAGGACAAGGACCCGGCCCCGGCCACTCTTTAACCACCATCGCAAATTTAAAAAAAAAAAAAAAAAGAAAAACCCTTTTAAAATTTTTTTCCACATTTTAATTGTCCTTAACGTTTTTTTAATCCCTCTGAATTATTCATCGCCCTCTATCTAAATGTGCTCTTTTGTAAATGTATCTCTCCTCCGCGCAGACTTAATAGGGAAATCAATATCAGCCTTTCATTAGAAGTTCACCTTGAATGTCGACTTTCAGCGGATCCCCATCAAGAAAGAACTCGGGAGGAGAGGCGCAAATTATTGAGGAGGGGGATGTCGGGGGTGAGGAGGAGCGTGCGGAAGGAAGAAGGTCTAAAGATGCTGCATTCGGTTCCCCCGCAGTTGGACCTCCAAGTCCTGTAACTGGGCAACGCATAACATGCTGTTATTCATACTAAATGGGATGTTAAATTGAGTATGTAATGTGAATGTTCCCTGCATGTGCACTTGCGAGAGAGGGATTTTTTTTTTTTTTTCATAATCAACGAGCCCACGATGCATTGCAACCGTGATGCGCAGCTGCAGCCGCGGAGCAGGACGACATTATTAATCTGAGAGAGGGCTTCTTAAGCCTCCTACCGAGAGACTAACCATGCAGATTCCCGATACGTGACTGAGTTCTACAAATAACATCCGCTGGCTAATTTGCGATGACGCTAACGAGAGATTTGTCAAGCTAAGGGACAGAAAAACAACTTGCATGGTTGTTTCCATGTACGACGGGAAATGAGACAGTGGGTTTTTACAGTGAGAAGGGGCATCCAGGACCCTCTGACCTGCATCTCAGTACTGTGTCGCACCTCAAAACCACTTTTTTTTTTTTTATTATCTCGGGACTGGCTCATCGGAACCGCCAGCCACCACGACGGATCATCAGCCGTCTTTCTTGAGGACTGGCAACACAGTTGGCCCAACCCAGTCCTGCAGAGTCCGCCAGAACCTCAGACGTCATGGCAAACCTTCAAGGACCACGTGTCCTTGGTTGTGTCGATTTTCCCTGCCCAGCATCAGGAGGATCAGACCCTTCTTGTCCGAACATGCGGCTCACCTCCGGGTTCGGGCTCCCGTAACGCCGTGCATCGACTCCTGCGGCTCCCAGCAACCAGCCCAAAACAGCACCCATCAGCCGGCTGTTCAGATGCTCCACCGGCGACCAGTTGTCGCTTAAAATTCCAAAACCCTCAGACTCGCCTACAAAACCGCAATGAAAACATCACCCACCTACCGGGACTTCCTAAACTTGGCCAGTGAAAGGCACCTGATGCGACCACCCAAACAAGGCCCTGGGTCGTGAGCTACAGTAGACCCTTCTCGTCTGTGGTTCCCCGTTGGTGGGGCGAGTTACCAGACTGCAATCGGACCCCTCGCAGCCTTTGAGAAGAGACGAAAGACCCAGCTCGTTACCGAACACCGCTGCACCTGATAGGACGGGAAAAGCTGCTGTTATGCATTTCTGCATATGCGCTCTTGTGCCGCCTGTGGGCACCCACACCCCGTCAGACTTGAACTTTTGCTTCTTGGCACTTACTCATGCCGTTATCCCCCGACTGGGTCCTCGCTCGTCGAGCCGAGCAACGGGGCTGCTGATTCCGCCATTACACACATTCACAGAGTGACGGCCATGGAGGCTGCCAGGCAGAGTGCCACAGCCCACTCATCGGGAGCATTTAGGGGCTTGTATTTCGCTGAAGGACACTTCAACGCGGTCTTTGCTGGAACTGGGGATTGAACCAGTAACCTTCTGATGACGAGATGGCCACTCTATCAACCACCGGGCCTCTTTCCGGGTCGGACCATCATTTGCCCGCCCCCGGCTATTACACTGTACATGAGACCAGCTGTTATCCGAGTCTTGGCCTTTACTGTGCTCATTTTTATGCCAAAACTACCTGGCTGAATTTTACACAAAACATGGCGGAGGGATGGAGCACAGGGCCAAAGTGGTGCCAATTAAATATTGGGGTGCAAATCCTTTTCTTAGCACCGGCGTCGGTGGTGGTCTGCAAATATTCAGTCAGGCCCTGGCAGGAATTTTTATTGGAGGGATGGAAATTGGATGTTGGAAATTGCTCGTTTTGGTAGGCATAAACCGCGCCGATTGTGAGGCTGACGTGAGGGTCGTTCAGAGAATGTTTCATTTCCAACCGTAAAAAAAAAAAAAAAAAAAAGGATAGTGCCCTGAGGAACTTTAAGCTTAATTAAACTTAAAAAAAGATCCATTTTTGGATAATTTCTGGGAGCCTATAGCTGATCAAGTACCTTAATCCCGGCAATGTCAATTTAAAACATTCCTCTTTATAGTTAGAGCATCCCGGACATCCTGGACGGATGCAAGGAAATTCCGCGGTAAAGTTGCGGCGCTCGAACATCCAGTGCCCGTGGTCCGGGGGAGGTGTTGGCGCGTCATGGTGCCAGAAATGCGACTCTTTGAGAACGTCGCATTTTGAAGCCTAATTTGCATGCATATATTAACACACATTATGACTGAAGCAGGGTTTTTTTTTTCTTTTTTTCTCAGGGGAAGGAGGGGACGCAGATATGAATGACAGCGCCCTGCTGCTCGATGCCACATCTGTGTCACATTAGAATTACTGACAGATGCAAACAACCCCCTCCCCCCCTCTGTCGGCGGCGTGTTTGCGGCAATGCCAGCACACTGAGACGCCTGTTAATTAACTGCGGGAGCGTTGCCGCGTCTCGATTTCCTCATGTTCGGCAACAGCTCGCTGTCACGAGATCTGACGATGAAGGACGCCGTCCTCCGCGTGCCGGGCGTGGCCGCGCTCATGAAAGCAGTCATTGGCCATCAGGCGCGCCGCAACGCCTCATAACCGATACAGCAAGGTGTTAAGAAATGCGCTAATTTTAAGGTTAAGTGGAATTAACGTGAATACCTGTGGTGACGAGCGGGTGGGTTCACGCCTGGCGCCTCATCTGCATTCCAGCCGCTGCGTTCCGCCGCCGCCGAATTACAAATGATTAAGCTGTTCAAACGAATGTTCCCATTAATCAGAACGTGCATTAAATTTGATTTAAATTGGAGCAATGTGGTCTTTAAGCAGATTAATGGCATTCGAAATGGAGCCGGAGCTTGGCCGCCGCTGCATCGGGAAAGATGCATTTTAATCGGCCGCCAGGTGGCCCGGAGGTCAGGACACCTGGGCTGGAAAATGATTTGATCAAAAAGTGCGACTGCCGGTGATTTAAACGGGGGGAGTTTAGCCGTTTTTGCTTCAATCACGGGTTGCTTGCTGGATTGTTTGATTTTGGGGCGGATGGTAGAGCCACGGGGGGTTCACTTCCTGTCACAGTCTAAACGGTGGGTTTTGTGCTCATTTTTTTTCCTTTTTTTAAAACAATCGTATTTCTCTGATGTTCCTCAGTTAGTTTTCTCTGAAGGTCCAAAATGTGTCAAGCATGGAAGGTCGAGGGCCCTGGGTTTTAATCTTTTCATCACCAGTAAAATTTGTATTATGTGTGGGTAATATGACTGCACATAGTAGTAATGGACGCAGTTGTGGGAGTAGTTTTGGTAGTGATGGCACTATTATGAGCAGAAGTATCAGCAGAAGTGTCCACCCCATCAATTTGAACTTTTGTGTAATTTTTCTGCCATTCCCGAATAACATTATTTTTGTTCTCCCCAGATTCAATTATAGTTTATTTATATTAAACCATCATTTTAATTTACTCATTTCTGAGTCAACAAATGAAAGTACTTCATTCAGATCATGACCGGAACATAATATATTTGTGTTACTGGCAAACAAAACAAGTTTTAAAACATCTGAAACATGACGTATATCATTAATGTATAAAATAAAAATAGCATTAGCAGTTCTAGTAGTATTAGCATTTATGAGCAGAGGTAGCGGCAGTCGCAGTGGCAGTAGTTGTAGTAATCGCGGTAATAGCAGCAGCAGTAGTCGCAGTAGCACTAGCATTATGAGCAGAAGTAGCAGCCGAGGCAATAGTTGTGGTAGTAGTAGCACTAGCATAATGAGCAGAAGTAGCAGCAGTAGCAGTCGTAGCAGTACTCGCAGTATCATTAGCATTTACAGCAGTAGCAATAGCACCATTATCGAAGTAGCAGCTGTGGTAGTGGTAGTGGTAGGCAGTATCATTAGCATTTACGAGCAGAGGTAGTAGTAGTAGTATGAGCATTATAAACAGAAGTAGCAGTGGCAATATTTGTAGTAGTCATTAGGAGCAGAAGTAGCAGTAGTAGTAGCAGGAGTCGTAGTTACATTCAGTATACAGTATGAGCAGTAGTAATGCAGTGGCAATAGAAGTAGTGGTAGCACTCGCATTGTGAGCAGAAGTAGCAGCAGTGGCAGTAGTATTAGTAGTAGAAGCAGCAGTATTAGTAAATAGCATTAGAACTACGAGCAGAGGTAGCAACAGTAATAGCAGTACGAGTAGTAGTCGTAGTAGTCGTAGCAGTAGCACGAGCATTACGAGTAGAAGTGGCAGTGGTATTGGTAGTAGCAGTAGTAGGTGCAGCAGTAGCGCTAGCATTATGAACGGGAATAGCAGCGGTAGCAGCAATAGTAGTAGTGGTTGTAGTAGTAGGAGCACTATGAACGGAAGTATCAGGGGAAATGTTAGTAGTAGTCACATTAGCATTAGGAGCAGAAGTAGCAGCAGTGGCAGTAGTATTAGTAGTAGTTGCAGTATTCGTAAATAGCATTAGAATTATGAGCAGAGATAGCAACAGTAATAGCAGTACGAGTAGTAGTCTTAGTAGTCATAGCAGTAGCATTGGCATTAAGAGTAGAAGTGGCAGTAGTATTAGTAGTAGCAGTTCTCATGGTAGCATTAGCAGCGGAGGCAGTAGTAGTAGTAGTAGTAGTAGTAGTAGTAGTAGTGCAAGTGGAAGAACTTGTGGAAGAACACGTCAACTGTAAACTAAGTTTTTCGGGGTTGTTTTTTATATATTTTTTTATTTCCTTTCCCTTGCATGCAGACGGGAAAGCTGCATTAAAAGCTACTCTCTGAAATTCCGAAATTTCCGCCACGAGGGATACAGCACTTTGAAATTAATCCCGTTTTACGACTGTCAAAAGGGATTAAGATATTTAAGGGTCACCTCTGATTTTTTTTTTTGAACCCCCCCCCCCAAAAAAAAAAAAAAAGTTCAATGTCATCACACCCACTTGCAGCCGTGAGCAAACAGCTGGAGCAAGTGCCGTCTGCTCGCTCGGGCTCCACTTTATGCCGTCGCCATGGCGAAGTGATAAAAAAACATGAACTGTTAAAAGCTCTCGGGGAAAAAAAAAAAAAAAAAAAAGGGATGTTGGGTTTGTTTTTTTGCTCAAACCCTCATGATATAACCAGACCTTTTTATGGAGTGGGAAAAAAAAAAAGCATTGAAAGTACTGACATTTACCTGACATGAGGGGTTCCAGATAAAAGACGCCCTGATGGTGCATTCTGAGAAACGCATTTTGCATTTTTTTTTCCCCCTCGTGACTGGAAAAAATCGGGACGTAACGCTAATAACTGGAATCTAACGGAGCTATTTGGAGACGTTAGCTAATGTGTTGAGTACTCCGCTGCTGGAGGAGGCCTCCGGGTACAGATCAACACTGTAAGCACTCTTTTTATTCATTCATTTATTTATTTATTTATTCGACCGGCCTCCTGATCTTTCAAACTTGACACCGTCATCTCTCAGCCCCTTCGTAAACGCGCTATTGCCTCTCGAGCTGCTTCCAAACGGCTGCGACACGGGGGAGGGTTCGTGGGACATGCGATCCTAAAATTGCGATAAAACGGCGCAGGCAGCATAATTACACACGCGGCGGCGGCGGCGAACGCTGTTTTACAGCGCGCGGAGCAGGCTTCCGCGCCGGCACGGCTGTAATTGGGTTAATTGTGACTCGTAGCTGTTCCCCCGCTGAGGCGCTCGACGGCGCGCTCGTGCAGGCTTGTTAACGGAAGAGTGAACAAAGTGTAAAAATAGGATTTTGTTTTTTTTGTTGTTTGTTATATTTGGTTTTTTTTTCCCCCCTCCACTATTCTGGCATTGCTAACTGATCTTACAGATCGTAAACAACAATGACGTCAGGCGGCCCACGAGTGCGGCGGGCCGCGGCGACGCAGCCAGAGCCGCATTATCCGCAGCCCCAGCAAAGAATGCCCGGTGGGATATTAATGCTAAAATATGAAAATTGGGTGTACCGCCCCCTGGACAACCAATATGCACCTAAAAAATTGAAACATGACTGTGTTTGGCTTTCACACTTAAAAGGCTTTGCATACATATGCAGGTCGCAGCGCAAGTGGCTTCTGGCGTTGCACCGCTTCAATTTGGGACTCCGGAGAGCTCCGGCTGGAGGAAGGCAACACTTAGGGAGGGGTGGGAGGGCGTGGGGGGGCCTCTGGAAACTTCTGTATGAATAAGCGTCGCGCGGCGTCTCACCTTTTACTGACTGAATGAGGTTGCAGACGCGACCCGCCTGACTTACGCAACTTCAAAGCTGCTAAAAGCTTAAAACTGGGTGGTTTTGTGTTTATTTATATTTATTTATTTCCTCCCCCCCCCCGTGCCTGCGGCCGAGTCTGTCTCGTTTGGAGAACGCGACATCTCAGGGGGGCGCCCGCATGGAATTCCTCCTCCTGGTCGAGGGGTTAAGAGGTTAAGGTGACCTCACATCAGTCCCAGTCTAGTGGATGTGATATTCGCCGGTAAGGCCTGGAGAAGATTCCGGAAAAATTTTCCAAATTGATTTTGGTGGTCATGGGTCAAAGGTCGAGGTCGTAGTGACATCACATCTAACCCCGTCTGGTGGAGGTGGTGGTCACTGGAAAGGCCGAGGGTAACATTCTTACAATTTGCTACATCCGCTTGAACTTAAAGAAGAACTGGGGTCAAAGGTCAAGGTGACATTGCCTCTCTCCCAGTCTCGTTAATGCGATATTCAGGTGGAGGACATGGAAGGAATGACTTCAGATTTGGTACCAAAATCCACTTGGACTAAATGATGAACCGATTTGATTTTGGTGGCCATGGGTCAAAGGTCATTGTGACGGTGATCCCAGTCTAGTAAATGTGATATTCACTGGAAAGGCCTGGAGAAAATTTGCCTCCGGTTTGGTACATCCACTTGGACACAAGGATGAACAGACTTGATTTTGGTGGTCATGGGTCAAAGGTCAAAGATCATAGTGACATCACTTGAAAAATAAACTGAATTTATTTTGGTGGTCAGGGGCCAAAGGTCAAGGTGACATCGCATGTCTCCCAGTCTCGTTAATAAAATATTCAGGTGGAGGACATGGAGGGAATGACTTCAAAATCCACTTGGACTAAATGATGAAACCGATTTGATTTTGGTGGTCATGGGTCAAAGGTCAACATGACGGTGACATCGATCCCAGTCTAGTAAAGGTGACATCCCCTGGAAAGGCCTGTAATTTATTAGCATGACTCGCGCTGGTTATGACAACGTTGTGGATTCACGCCCGACTGAATTTCACACGTCTGATTTTCACAAGGCCGATATTTTCACGCCTAATATCACGGCCAGAAGCGGGCGCAGACCGGACTGGTCACACGTTCGCATGCATTTTCTGATACAAAAAATAAATGAATAAAAATGTTCTGAAGACGCTTCGCTATTATCGGCTTTGCACGTGTGGTAAACGACTTGAGGTCTCAAATGGGGCCGACGACTTTCTATGCAGCGCATTGCTCGTACTCAGAAAGCGTAATACATGACGGCAATCTCCAAATATGATTAACATTAAGACGATTAAAGGGGCTTGCCGCGCCGCAGCAGCCATGTTAAACAAAGATTGCGCTCCATTCATACGGGGGGGTGGTGGTGGTGGTGGTGGGGTTATCTCTAAATAAGCTTGTTGTGTATTTAACACCAGGAGGTGTTCAGAATAAACTGCTTTGAGATGCGACCAAAGAGGCCGTGATCCGTAATCCCGGGCCCGGCCCCGCCCACTTCCCATGGGGAGGCAAATCTTTAAAAGAATTGATGCGGCCGAAATCTATCCTGTCAACCAGATTTTTTCTCCTCCCACCCCCGGTAATCAATTGCACTCGAGGGTCTGGAGATGCACGTGCAACCTGGCAGATGTGAGACGTCAAACCAATCAGCCATAACATTACGACCACCGCGTGTCCACCATAGAGTATAATACAACATCCCTGCAATCAGTTCTCCCTTCAGGAGGAGTTTAATGTTGAATTTTGATTGAATGTGTGTGAGAGAGGTGTTGACATATTTGAACGATTGTTTTTGGGACTGTAGTTTGTGACGCTGTTGAACCGCGCCGGGTTACACTGAGAGGCGTCCCTAATATTTTGCTCACCCCAGCCAAACGCGTGAGGGTGACGGAAGTTTACGGCGCGGTCGGAAATGTCTCGGAAAATGGAGAAACGTGCAGGATCGCCTCCTTTTCGAATCACACTCGATGGCGCCTCGCGAAAACCGGAACCAAGTATGCGCGGGTGAAGGTGACCGCGGCCGGGAAAGGAGTCACGCTTATGGAATTTTTCCAAGCAGGAATGGATGGGGAACAACCTGGGGGATGAGGCGCCAAATCCTTCCCAAAGTTGCGCAGGCTGGCGGAGGGATTTACGGCTCCAGATTAAGTCATTCCCTGGATTATGCGTGTTGTGGTCGTTTTGCTCAGACTTGGACGGGAGCGCGGGCGGAGGGCGCTCCGATTGGTCCGCCGCATGGCCGAATTCTCTCTTCCCGTTTATCAATACCGCCGCTTCCGACTTAAATTCCACTGGGATTTGGGCCCGTTCACTCAGAGGGCCGTGTTCATATGGAGCCCTTCCATCAGCTGGCGGATATAAACCAAACATAATTGGAATATTTTGGCTTCACGCGGCCCAGCTTGTGCCTCTAAACCGCTTTGAGTGGTCGCCGGACTCGGAATGCCAAATACAAATAGAGAAAAAAAAAACAACTTTGGTTTATTGTGTTGGGTTAAATTAAAAA
>CAAKHG010038117.1:0-26062 GCA_901007715.1 Dactylopterus volitans | reverse complement strand
AACCCCACCCCCCTCCACCCCCCACCCTGTCCCACTCTCCTAACTGCACATGACAATCCATCTTTTCCACCATGTTTGTCCAAAAATGTTGGAGGGAAAAACCATTATTTTGCGACACAAATTCGAGCGTGAATTGTTCTTGAGGGCAGTCGTCCGAATATCTTGCTTTTTTTTGCTTTTGTGAGAATCTCTGAAAATGGCGGTAGAAGGTCAAGATGAGAGCGTGTCTGAGGACGTGTCAGGTCTACTTTCACGGGTTGTGACGAGGATTTGGTTTAGATCTGCGGTGATGAAAATGGGATTACAAACGAGGGATTGTACCGAGCCTGTGACTCCGGTGGTATCTGGATCAGTAAAATATCGATAGAGCCTAAGTTTATGAAATCACGTCTACCAAGCTGAATGCTGCAGCAACAAAGACAACGGGAGCTAGTTGTGTTATATCTTCATAGGGGCCGTGGAGTCGCATTTAAATCAAAAACCGTGGACCAGATTTCTCTTCATTCACTCAAAACGAGGCTGTTCATCACTTCTCTGCGTTTGGCGTCGCGCCCGGGGCCTCGTCACCGGCGCAGCCGAGCCAGTACTTTGCAATGGATCGCGGGTAAGGAGGCCAGGCGGGGCTCACGTGCTTCGTCTGCAGATCCACCCTGTAGTATTTATCTGCCGAGGAGGACGCAAACAGGGAAGCAACACATGTCAGGGCGGATGAAGTTAAAGAAGAGAGAGAGGAGGAGAGAGAGCGGCGGCGGGAATACCTCGCTTGAAGAAGTAAACATTCTGCACCGGCGTGGCCTTGATCTCCCGCGTCTCAGCGGCGGCCTGGTCGGCCTCGACGGCGTCCTGGCCGTCGTCGCTGTAGTCATACCAATAGTCATTCCACAAGTCGAAGAGATGACGACGGTGTCTCCTGCGCTGGCCACGTCTCCTGCCGCCGCGCCTCCGACCTCTGGGTATCAACAGCGGGGGTGCTTGCGTTGGCCTGGGGCTCACGTAGACCCGCCCCACCATGGCGGCGTCCACAGGGGGCGAGATGCCCACCCAGTCCTGACTTATGTAGCGAGGGCCGCCGGTGGGGCCGGGGAGGCGGCCGACTGCACGGGGAGGCAGAAAAAAAGCAAGGATGCTCGACTCATGAACTGAGGCGCGCGCGCGCTAGCCGAGTACTTTGCACTGCGACCGTAAAAAAAAAAAAAAGCCTCACCGGAGCCTCCGAAGAGCTCTGTGAAGAAGTCCTCCCATGTCTGATCGCAGAAGAGGTCGGTGTACCGCGTGAAGAGCGCAGATGGCGAGGACCTGCTCATGCTGACACACTCCTCATGGGAGGGCTGCCTGACGAACTGGTACTGGTAATATTTCTCTCCTGGAGGAGTAAAGAAAGAGCATAAACACCAGGGGGGAAGCGTAAAATGAATGATGGCCGAGTTCCATTTGGGGTCGTGCGGTGAAATATGCTCGTTAAAGTCAAGGTTAACGATGGGAAGAAAAAAAAAACAACCTTTTGGGTCACATCCCCGGTCATGTTGTGGACATGTTTAACCAAAGCACAAATCAATGTCTGTTTTTTTTTTAAATCAAAATTCAATCGTGCACATGTGATTTGTGGCTCAGCTTTTGTAGCTACGATTCGGCAGTCGGCTAGTCAGCGGCGGCCTGGTGCGTCAGCGCGTTTGAGGCCCGCCGGCGAGGATCTTCTTCATTTTGAGGAGATTTTGTATCTGTGCTCATTTCAGCCTTAACAGCGGTTTCCTGTTCTTGGCTGGACAACGGCAGCGCCCGACGTGGTCTTCTGCCGCCGTGGCCCCTCAGCTTCAAGGTTGGGAGGTGTTGTGGGTTCAGAGGTGCCCTTCGGCAGACCTCGGTTGTATTGATGGTTTATTGAGTATCTGTCGTGTTTCTATCAGCTGGAACCAGTCTGGCCGTTCTCCTCTGACCTCTGACCCCAGAGAGCTGAGCATCACTGGGTGTCTCCTCTTTGTGGGACCATCCTCTGTAAACCCTAGAGATGGTTGTGTGTGAGAACCCCAGTAGACCAGCAGCTGCTGGGACACTCAGACCAGCAGCCACCTTCAAAGACACTGATCCTTTTTGACCATGTTGCTGCCATGTGATTGGCTGACGAGAATGGGTGTACCAAAGAGAATGGCTGGTGGGCGTGTATGAAGCGTGCGATTGGCTGCATCTCTGTCACCCAGGTAAACAGGGCCGCTCTTGTTGTGACACACCCACCGCCTACACTGGGTAGAAGGTACTTTTATAGATACTTTTACAGCACTAAAAAAAAACATGGCTGCAAAAATACCTTTGAAAAAGTAGGCTTTCTCTTTTCCACGATGGCTCGGCGCCGGGATGGCAAACGCGGCATCAACGTTGTCTGGTATGCCGTCAAAGCCTGCTGAAATATTCTTTGGATAACCCTCTTCCACCACGTGATCGTCAATCCTCCAGTACTGGTTCCCCTGAGACACAGTAAAGACAGATATACAGTACGAGCAAACCCCCAAAACACAGTCATAAAAACTCGCGTCGAAATAGAAATTTGCTGCTACCTTAAAGATGTAGGTTTTTCCCTGACAGTTGATCCGGGTGAAGGCGGCGTCGATGGGTCCGGGGATCCCCCACACGTCCTGGATGAGCTTGGGGTAACCAGGAAGCACCGCTTTGGCGTCCAACTTGAATAAGTACTCGCCTGGTAGGAAGAAGCAGCCGCGACTCTCCCGAGATCAGTGTTACGGAACAAAAAGAGAGGGCCTGTGCGTTGCTGGTGACCGGAAATCAACGGAGGTCCTGAACTAACAGCAACATCCTGCACAGGTTCGGGCTCGTCGGTGTGTCTGCACGTTCTCTTTCATCCGGGTCATAGGTATCTCAAGGAATCGAATCAGGCCCACAGAACTTGGTTATGTGTCGGGAAGACGTGCAGACTAGAAGGATATGAGGCTAAACATCTTCCAGACACACAACCAAGTCCAGTCGAGCCGATTCAGGGCCTTGAGGTTTTGTCAGTGTGCTTTATGTCAAGACTTGAATGTCGTGTTTGAAATACGCAGTGAGAAAATTACTGCAAAAAGATCCCCGGTGGTCCTGCCCCTGATCTGCATTCAGTTTTGGACTTGTTTCACTTCCGAAGTCTCGACCGCAGTACCGGGAACGAATGCTAATCAGCTTACAGGAATCTCTGCCACTTGAGCTAAGGTCTTCCATTACAGCGGCGTTGTTCCAAGATAACCATCCTAAAGTCTTACCTTTTTGCTTTTAGTTGGTCTCAAAGTTTAAAATGCAGAGCTACTGGTAGAAGCCCTGCATGGACGCACCTCTGAACGCATAGGTGGACCCGTCCTTAAGCTGCAGGAAGGCGTCGAAAGGCCGAGCGGTGCACGTGGCGGCGTTGGGGTCGGCAGTTGGCGTGTCTTTGTTGGGTGTCTGCGGAACCGTGACTGCGTTGGCTGTCGGCGGGAGGGTCGTGCCGACCTCACCGGCGGCCGTCGCGTTCTCCGATACCTCCTCGGTTCCTGCAAAGGTGTCGCCACGAGCCGCTGCGGATACGACAACAGCGCGGTCACGGGGGGGGGGCGTTGGCGAGGCAAAGCGGTCGGATTCGGCGGAGTGACGGGGTTTTGCGACACTGACTTTTTTTGGGACAGGTGGTGTGAAAGTCTGCGCAGCAGCTTCTGTAGTAGGTGCACATGGCGTCACACTGGCATTTGCTGCGCGGGTCAAAGGTGTCACAGCGACCCACGCAGGATTCTGGAAGGGGATTCGGTACTCGATCATGCAGCTGCACATCCAAATACAGAGTATACACCTATCAACCGCACCGGGTCCCACTGAGGGGCGGCCCTAGTACTTTTGTCATATGAGTGGGATGGTGGCCAAAATATTAGGGACACCTCTCACTGTCATAGTATCACAGTCTCATTAACAATCACTTAACATGGCCACACTTTGCTGAGAATTTATTTATTTGTTAAGAATTTATCATCATATTCTATGGTAAACATGCGATGGTCGAAATGTTAAGGCTGATTGGCGTCCATGAAGCTGCGTGAAGTAGCAGTGATGATCTTTAACACAGGGCAGGACTCGGTGTAATATGCAGCAAGTCAGACATATACTAGTCCTGGTGTTCTTTTTTTCATATTTTGACAAATAAGATACACTACAACACAAAAAAAGTGTCATCGGATCTTGCGAAATGTTACCAGTATATATTTGTATGTACAGAAATGGCGTCAGGAAAATAATGTTATGACTGACGTACCTGTTTCAAGTCAGTGAGTCAGTCAGTCTGTAAGTAAGTGAGTCAGTAAGTAACTCAATAAGTAAGCAAGTAACCAAGTAAACAGCAAAAATGAGTCAGTAATTAAGTAAATCAGCATGTAAGTAGGTCAGTCTATAAGTCAGCCAGTCAGTAAGTAAATGAGTAAGTAAAGAACTAAACAGCCAATCTGTAAGTAAATTAACCAGTAGCTAAATAAGTAAGCAACTAACTAAGTGAATTGCTGTTTTTTCCCTCATATTCCCTGACTGTGTTTTTTTTGTCCAGTGTAACTGTCTAATATTTCCTGAGCACAAAAGATGAACTGAATTTAAATAAAATAAATAAGCGTATGGACGTACCGTCTGCAGCAAAGGTGATGCCCAGCAGCAGGAGGAGGCCCAGCCCGATCGCTGCGGGCCTCATGGCGGCGACTCGCAGAAGCTATGATATCGGACTGGATCAAATTAGACCCCGTCCAGAACTTCTCAGCTTGTTTACACCGGTGAACCACAGCCGCAAGAGCTTCGACTGAGTGGCCCACTTTGGGTGCCGCACCGTGTGCAGCTGATCAATAGCTTTTTGGTTGGTTGACCCTGGAACTTCTGCTCCTCTGATTGGTCAACGCGCTGTGATAATCATTAAGCTATGATCTCTGTCCCGCTCGTCCTAGAAACACCATCCATGGATGAGTGTTCTCTGTCCGTTCGCTGTTGCACTTTTAGTATTAGTTTTTCTTTGTGATTAAACCGTTTAAGATGCTAATGGGGATGTGGTTGAAATGTAAAATTGCACTTAATGCCGGAGAAAGTGCGCCATTGTCAAGTAAAGCTTTCAGACTTGTGAAGGTACAATATGTGAGCTCAAACAATATGTGAGCTCAAACATTGTGCAACCATGTTTTCCTCCCATATTGATCTTTGGTATAAAAAACAACCCTCTAGCAAACACAAGGCCTTCATCCAAATGTAGCCCTGAAAACTAGAGTGGAATATCCCCACTGGGAAAGGAAAGAAAATGTGAAAAACAGAAAGTCAATAAGTAGACAAGTAAGTGGCAAGTAAGTAAGTAAGTGGTAAGTAAGTAAGTAAGTGGTAAGTAAGTAAGCGAGCGGAAGTGAATAGCTAAGTAAGTGGTAAGAAAGTAAGTGTTTTAAGTGGTAAGAAAGTAAGCGGTAGGTAAGTAAATAAGTTAGTCATGAGTAAGTAATGAAGTGATGGGTAGGTAAGTAAGCGATTAAGTGGTGAGCAGTTAAGTGGAGGTAAGTGTTTAGTAAAGTGGTAAGTAAATAAGCGGTAAGTAAGTAAGCTGTAGGCAAGTATTTAAGTGGTAACTATGTAAATGATTAAGTGGGAAGTAAGTAAGTGGAAACTAAGTAATCAAGTGGTAAGCAAGTAAGTAAATATGTTAGTGGTAGCTAAGTAATTAAGTGGTAGGTAAGTAAGTAAGTAAGTGGTGACTAAGTAAGTAAATAGTGGTAAGTAATTAAAAAGGTAAGTATGTTAATGAGTGATAAGTAAGTAGGAGTTAAGTCAGTTAAGCCATAAAAATGGAACATCAGACAACGCTGCCACCAGGTGGAAGGACTGAGCCTGCATGGGCAGATTAAAGTAACATCACCGCCTCCTTATCAGGCCGCCTGCTGACTCACACACACGCACACACACACACACACACACACACACACACACACACACACACACACACACACACACACACACACACACACCTGTTATACGTATGCATGCATTAGCTAATCTCTTAAATACACACAGACACACATTACACATAAACTCTCCCTCCGTCACCTGCAGCACACGCTAATGTGGACTCACACACTCTGTGCAAACACATCATGTTGGTCAGTTTGTCTGCTCAGACCTGTTGTTCCAGTAGCTATTACACGACACTCAGTGATGTACTAGAGGGTTGTACAGCATTGATAGTGTGCACACACACACACACACACACACACACACACACACACACACACACACACACACACACACACACACACACACACACACTTATTTAAATATATCGCTGCACTACCTGTCCAATGGTTTGTTTTACACTTGGGAAAGCTTTGTTAAAACTGTGCTGCAGGCATTTTTGTTGTACTTTCTCATTTAACTCATTTAACTTGTGGGTATACTGTTCAAAGCAGGGTGCAGGAGTGTGCTTTCACGTATGCACTGTACAAACTGTAGTGAATTTGCATGCATGTGCGTGTTTTCATGTGCAACAATATTTGTGTTCATGTTTCCAAGGTGAGTAATAATGACTCAGACAGCCATACGGGCTGACTGGCTTTTTTTTTTTTTTTTTTTTTGTTTAGTGAAGTGTCATAGTCTGAGAACTAAAAACAGCCTCAAATTTGCTCTCAATACACTTGAGACACACAGGATTTGCACCAGCAGACAGCCAGATCAGGCCTCATCCCAAAATTAACAGCTGCTTTTCATCATGTTAACTCCCAGTTAAAACTTGTCAGATCTTGCAGGTCAAACATCCTTTTTATTTTCCCACGACACAACAATTGAATTCGATCTAACATTTTAGCAGAGTGTAACATAGGATTCGTAAATGCTGTTTACACCACAGTTACGTTGTGTGCAATGTATTTTCCCCGCTTCACCTCCCTGCGTTTATGACATGTTCGCCCCTCTGTTTTCATCCAGGTAGCTGGGGTGTAGTTTCCCTGTGAGACAGACAGTCCTGGACCACAACCCTCCCATTTCCCTCCCCACTTTGCTCCCACAAAGACATGCATAGCAAAAACCGTAAGTGTGCGATCCTCTCCTATTTTCTTCCCAAAGCCTTGTGATTTATTCCCTCTACTTCTGTGTCTCAGCACCGCCTCACTTGTGCATTCTGATCACATCTGGGTCAAAAGTCGGTTAGAAGTGTTGGCTCTCGTTTGAGCCGCACATAGTAACAGGTTGTTGTTTATCATGCTCCGACACCTCAGGCGAGAATGTTGATATTTGGAGGAAAGCACGTTTAATTAATTTGTAAATACTTCAAAGTTCAAACACAGCCATCTTGTTAAACAACAGCGGCAACATACAAGTGGGTGTAAATACCAAAGACTAAGTTGCAAATAAGATCCAAAATGCACCCAGATGCATGATCTTTATATCAGGAATGTGCCTTGAGTTCTTGAGTGTCTGTTTTTTGTTTGTTTGTTTTTTTGTTTCTTTGTTTGTGTGTTCCATGTAGCTGGAAAGACAGCAGAATCCACTCTGTGTGTGTGTATCTGTTTTTGCTTTAGATAAGCGTCACAGCTCCCCCACCCCTTCTCGGAGCCCCCTGATCCCCATGAAGCCCAAGACACCTGCAGTGGCCCCTGCAGTTGCTCACAGTCCTGGGGACACCCTGGCCTTCAGGGTCCCTAAAGACTACCCTCACTCCCGCTTCAGCAAGGCTCCACTCGCCGTGTATCCACCAAAAGGGGCACGGAACAAGACGTGGTGGGCACATTTGCTTAACCTTCTTCCATGCTACGCCAGAAACGCGTCTTCTGAACTTCCTCCCTTCTCCTCTGCAGCGTATCACTTCCAGTTGTTAGCCTGGAGAAGATGCCCTGCCTCAACCGAGCCGACTCTGCGTCACACATCCGCCTCACGTCTTCCAACTCCTCCTCATCGCCCTCTTCTTCCCCTATCAAACATCCATCACTCCCACCCCCAGCCTCCCAACGTTCCAGCGAAAAGCTGATGAACGGCCGCGGCGCCAGCGGGCCGACCACACCGCGCTCGACCACGTCTCCATCCTCTCTAGACGGGCGGCCCAGCCCGGCGCGGTCTCCACTTGATAGGCGGCCGTCATCCACACCTTCGCCCTCTCCGCTGGACAGGAAAAGCTCGCTGTCGCCCTCGCCTTCTCACCGATCTGGCACTCTGCCCTCGTCATCATCTTCGTCGTCGTCACCTCTGGAGAAGAAGAACCAGAACGGAGCCAAGCCTTCCTCCAGGTCGCACAAAAGACTCTCAGGTCAGTCCTTTAAGTGTTTTAATTCCTACCTTAGCGTCCATTTCATCACTCCTGCCAAAGCTGAGAGCATTTAATTTTCCATTAACGCAAAACAGAGACTTTCCTGAGTTAAAAATTCTTGGCTCTGGCCTTGTGTCAATACTTCCCTTGTTGACGGATTCATTTGTACACGTCAGCACATTCACACACTCACTATGTCTCATCTCTGTAAACCCACAGAGAGCCTCTAGCATGAATGTTTGGTTGTCGGGGGATCGGGTTATCCCAGGCGTAATATCGAAGCAGAACAGGTGAAAATGTGCAATAAAGTTTTGTGATGGATGCTTAAGGGTGCCTCATGTTTCTGTCCTGTTTCCTGCTCTTAGCCCTCCTCGCCTCTCCCTCGGTTCTCTTTGTTCGAGCACCAAGCCTCTTGATTTACAACCTCTAATTCAGGAGCTCAAGCTGCCAAAAAGCGGCTTGCCTTTTTGAGAGATTTTCCCCACCTCCTGTGTCTCTAGATTTTTCGTCCTATCACTCTTCACCTCCTACCTCGGCCGCCTTGTTTCTCACACACATTCATACCCTGTCCTCATTCCCCCCCCTACAGACAGACACACATGCACGCACGCACACACACACACACGCACGCACACACTCACACGCGCACACACGCACACACACACAACACACAACACACGCACACACACACTCCGGTGTCTCACTTTCTCTGTGGCTTCCTCTCCCCCTTCATCAACTTATTTCTCACTCATCGTGTCCTTCGGCTTTGTGTCGTTTGGTTTCACTTTCTCATCGGCGTCTTCCTTCAGTCTGTTTCCTTCAGTCTGTCTCGTCTCTGCGCTGCCATCTCGTACCGCAAGCACAAAAAGAGGTAACATAGCAGAGGGCAGCACGGCATTATAGACAATAACACAGTTGGAGATAACCTGCTGACTGGAGGTTTTTGTTGGCAGTCTGGTTTGTGCGAAGCAATGACAGTTGCTCTGCGTTTCCGAGAATTACATTTCCTATTGGTGCTGGCAAGTGTGGTTTGAAAGGATTCCATGAAAAACTTCTGTTTTAGCACGCACAAGTTGACAAAGGATGTTAAAAAAAGCACACACACACACACACCATGGAAACCAGTTTGAAATTAAGTCGTGCGTCAAAGTTTTTTATGCATCCAAAAAGGGTCTTTTTCACGACTTTGTAATTGTATTTGTCTTGCATGTCTGCCCATTGTTCTTGTGGGTGATGTACTCATGATCTTGTTTGCTGAGAAACAAATACTCTGGCCTTCTAGAATCAATGCAGCCTTTCAACCATGTCCTGTATCAAAACAGTTAGTTTTAAACAGGGGTGTAGATAGACTAAAGGTGAGAGGCAAATGTCTTTAACCAAACTGACACATGTAAACACACATCAGCTTTGACCTTCTGTACTTACCACGGTGCTGTTTCACCAGACTGAGGGACAAGTAATAAAAAAGGCTTCCGTATCTGTCTTGGTGGCTGCTTCAGCAGACAAAGCTGTGTTAGACAAGGGCTCTCAAGATGAGTCCCACCATTAGAAGTGTTAAGTGAGTAACATTTGATCACAAGTGATAGAAACAAATGGTAGACTAGCAGACGAGTAAGCAAATATTCATTTTTCTATATCAATGATTGATTCAGTAACCCCGGATGTTAAAAAGCCTTTTGAGGTGTTATTTACAAATTAACAGTATCTGTGCCACCAGGGGGAATGTGGGTGTGTTTTGATCACTCCTGGCTGACGATGATGAAGCAGTCCAGGAGGTGATTCTGATTCAAATGAGTCATGATGGCCGCATTCAATAACATCATCCTCGAACTTTTCCCCACCCACTTCAAACCATGTGAGATACCAGGAAATGTCAGGAGTGGTTTGTCACGGCAGAGATCTGAGCACTGAAACCATTTGAAAATTCGAACATCAATAATTCTAAAACACGGTTGGCTCTTGGAAGCTCTCACCCAGTGGTTGGCTGATGTACCCCCCACCAGTTATGAACTAGCGCTGGTTTGTACAGGAGCCAGACGCGCTGCAGGATGTTCGGTAAAAGACAGAGATGGAGTTGAAGTTGACTTTAAGAAATTTACATAGAGGCCTTGTCACCATTTGCAGCATATCAACACACAACCACCCAGAGCAGTTTCCAAAGTGCATTAAAGTGCTTCTGAGATGAAAATAATATACATGCTATATATGCATAATTAAAAATTCACACATTTGCATTTTTAAATCAAAGCAAAGGAGATAACATACAAAATACAAAAATCTTGATCTCGCTGACATCAAATATAAACTTGGCCTGTGGATGCATTGAGGTAGAAAAGTATAAAAACATCCACATATTAAGAAACTGAGTGACAGGTTCTAGTAACGTCATAAGAATGAACTCACAAATAAACCTCCACATAGAAGCACCTTCATCCAGCAATTACCAGTCCTATTCACACCTAATGGTAGCAGTGGCAGCCATTAGCCTGCAGTCAGCATTCCAGTAGAGCTAACATCACAGTTAAGCTAGCAGAAACGTGACTATCCCCGATAGCAGCAAATCCTGCATTTTACACAACATACAGCTGCACTCACATTGCCCACAAGAGTCCAGAGTTGACTACTCAGTTTTCTTGCACGCATGAAGGGTGCCTGCGCCTGCGCCTGCGCCTGCGCCTGTGTCTGCAGCAGCAGCAGCGGGCCGCAAGCTGTCAGCTCGGAGTGCACTATGATTGGTTGACTGCGATAGCAGACTGACAGCTGTGTGAACAAATAGAGAACTGCTCACCAGAAATACGAGATAAACCGAGGTAGGTCGGCCTTTTTAACAGCCGCCCCCGGAGTTCTTATGGAAATCTGCACATCACCATAAAGGCCCGCGAATTAGGGGAGATCCTAATCAGACAGTACAAGTTGCAGACCGCACCTACACGCGCACGCTGGCCCGCGTCGTTCCCCTTCCTGCACTTAATTTCCCTTAATCCTGAATTTACTCACAAAAATAGGATTTTGGTGCAACAAGGTAGCCTGATCGAGGCTGCGTCAGGAGCTCGTACAGCTTGTTAAGAGTTCGAGGACTTTGCTTGTACCCGAATCGAAGACTTCCCGTGTCAGTCAGCGCATCTAAATTAATGCTGTATATGCAATTGCAAACACATCGTACAAATTATTGCATTATTGCCATTTTCACAAGGCTAAGACACCAAACAGCAAAGAATTAGATGATAAAGTCCTAAATGGGCTTTAAAATTCATAATATTTGCCAGTACCTGCAATGAAGTAATAAACTTAATCCGTCTTCAAAATAAATCAATTAATGCAATTTAAGACTAGAATCGACACTCATATCAGCTTTGCTCCGCCCACTTATGGCCACTCACCGCTTGTTTGCACACTATTGACATCACACATTTTCACCATTTACAAGAACAAACACGCAAGCTAACTTTTCTTTTCAGTTTCCATTTTCAGCAGACTTTCTGTGTGTTAACCCCAACTGACTGCTTGCATGACATGAAGAACTAGAATAACATATGAAGCGCTCTAAAATAAGGTTACGTGGCTCATGAGGGCAGGTCTCACGCCACCAAACATCACGGCCTGACTGTTAGAAGACGGCTGACTGGTAACGATGAGCAACAAGTGACACGGCCACTGTCAAACCATCTACAAATGGGGAGAGTCTACATAAATAAGTTCAGAACTTATGTCATATAAACACTGTATTAAAAAAAAAGCGTACTCCTGCTGTAACTCATGTTCAAGCTTTGTCCCGACTGATCTTCCAGTAAAGAGCCACTCAAATGCCTCTCCTCTGGAATGATACCTTTAAAAAAAACTCTTGATGCACTCTTTGGTGGTGCATCATCCAGCGTCCTCTGCTTCAGCGCCTCCAGGAGTCTAGTTTTGGCCTGCGATGTAATTTGCTCCAGTTAACGTTAAAAACGCTCCCAGTGATGGAAAAGCCCAGCAGGACGCTACTGAAGATACCGCACTCACCGTTTCCGCTAGCGACAGGCTCCGTCCTCTCCCAGTTCATAGATTCCTGCACCGCCTTCTTCCACCTCCACTCGCTCTCTTCAGGGTTGTTCAGCTTCCCTGAGGTGACTTCGCTCCACACGCTCGTGCCCTCCGCCGCTCCGGCTGCCATCGCCGCCCCGAGAGCCGCGGTCTCCGGCATGGACGGCTTCACGACAACACTGCAGTGACAGTTATAATAATAACAATAATAATGTAACACACACACACGACAGTTCTGTAGACGTGGGCCGGATGACCGAAGGCAGAACTTGTTGCTATGAGGCAACAGTGCTGTCGACAAAAAAAAAAAAAAAAAAAGCTGAACTGTCATAGTTGATGATATGAGGGAATAAACACTGCCTGTCCTCATGGAATGTTTGAGTTGCAGTTGTAAATTACTCAAAAAAGGGTGTAATTATCTGATGCACAAGGTAGAAAAGTTATGCGGAGAAGAGTTGTTACGTTATAAATACAGTATGTTCGCAACTTTAACATTCTCATATCAGTAACTCACGAGAGACGTTGTTAAAACATAACTGATGCCTTTTTCCACAATGCAATGAGCTGCAGCCTAAATTTTAATGTAGACGAGTGTTCAGGACCAACGCTCCCATTCAGTGTTATTTCCCTAAAATTTGCCCAAAAACACACTTGTCTCATGTGCTTTTGCCTGATTTGGGGGGAATTTTTTAATGGGAAAATATGTTATGACTTCACACAAATATAACAAGAAACATTTTTTTTTCCAAACTGCGTGTAGTAAAACCAGCAGGAGTCTTGGAGTCCAACACCGTCTGAGCCAGCTCTGACTCAGGGCGTTGTGATGTGTAATGTCCGCTCGCAGCAAATGTGTTTTGACCGATAAAAGGGGAAATGAAATTTATGGTCATTCCATGCTATTCCAATCCGTGTGTGTGTGTGTGTGTGTGTGTGTGTGTGTGTGTGTCTATGTTGCACAGGGAGAGTGTTTGATCCCAACAAGCACTGTGGAGTCCAGGACCCTGAGACAAAGCGACCTTGCACTCGGTCTCTCACCTGCAAGGTAAAACACACACCACCCACACTCATAAGAAAACAGAAGTTACCAGACATTTACATTTTCCTGGTCGTGTCCTGCCTCCCTCCTTTATAAGTTCATCTGACCAGGAAACAAGCTGCGTATGTTTATTTAATGACACGCTGTCGAAATTAACCATGCTAATTTTTGCGTTCACGCGTTACTTTTTTGAACACGTTGAAAAACATTCACCACATTAACACGGCTGCCGGAGGAAAGGAAAGTTTAATTTTAAAAAAGTTTCCAGATGCATCTTTGGAGGAAACTAAATTAACCTGCACAGTTTGCAAAGCCAAATTCAATCACCACAGAAGAAGTAACTCTTCATTGACCCATGACCTCGCTGCAAAACACCCGACCAAAATTTGGGGTACGAGGCCACAACAGGCTACATCACAGGACTGAGGTACTTGTGGGCTAACGACCAAACCTGTAAGTGAGGAAATAAGTAATACTTTGACTAATTACAGCTAAAAAAAAAACAAAACTGCCACCCCAATTTACAGAGGAGAAGATAATTGACTGAGAGAAATAATTCAATTTTAAACATTTAAATACATTTCAATATCCATTACAAGCTTCAGCCTGAAAAAGAAGCAAAGCGATTAATCACAGCAAATCTTGCGATTAATTAGCAAACAACAGCAGTAGAAAGTAATGCTCAAGTCCCCTTACATCACTTTTCAGCTGTCTTGTCTTTTCTATCTGCGGGACGTTTCTGCACTTCCCATCTGAGTTAATGTCGGGTAGCAGCACTGCAGCCTTCTAGGGCCTGAACCTCCCTCAGATGAGGTAATTATAGATGTTGGATGAGGCCACGACATCTTTCATCAGTAATACTCTGTTTACTGCCCTTTAATTACCTCTTTCAAGCTTTACTGATCACTTGAAACCGGTTGTTAAGGAATTAAGGCTCTATCAGGCTAGTGTGTCTTTTTTTTAATATTTTTTTTTATTATTTAGGAGGCAAAAAAAATCATCCCTTTTTTTCCCCCCAAACAAAACACACACTTTTCTTGTTCAACCTTGATCTACTTTGGCACCTGAGGTGACTGACCATTTTTGAGTCTAGTTGGATATCATGGACCTTCCCCTCCTCTCAGCCAGTGTCTTGATGGGCTTCGCCCTGAATGATATACGATATTTCACACGCACTGGAGCGAGTGCAGAGGTGATGACAGAATTGCAAACACACCGGACAACGAGACTATCCAACAAACATTCAGGTTTAATTTCTACTTTGCAGTGACGTCTTTCTCAAGCAGAAGCTAAACCCCTTAAAGTTTAGCTTCTGTAACTGGCGCCCACAGAGTAACATAAATCACAAAGGTGTAGTGTGCTAAGAGCCACAAACCTTGTTGAGCAAGGGCGAAGCATTTGCTTCTTGTGATGAGTGAACTGAACTTTTTGTGCCAAATTAATTGAATTATATGTATGATTCTATTTTGCAGTGGACCATACACTCAATATATGAGATTTGAACGAGTGCTGGAATTGTTTTTTGTTTTGTTTTTTTCTGGGTGAGCTGTAACATGTTTTTTTTCTTAAAGATCCTTAAACAACTCGTTGACAACCGATTGCTCGGTGGCTGGTTATCTTTCAAATTGGTGCCAAAGTGTGGACAAGCTTCCCATGCGCGGGCAGATTCCCTGACCTGGAAACATCTCTGAACAATTCCTGCCACGGCAGGAGAAGTATGAAATTAACATTAACCTTTTCCCCCGCTTTTCTGCCACAGACTCACTCCTTAACGCACCGCCGGGCCGTCCCCGGCAGGAGGAAACACTTTGACGTCCTCCTGGCCGAACACAAGGGAAGGGCGAAGGAGAAGGAGGGAGCCAAGGAGAGAGAGAGGGAAGGGCTGCAAGGAGGGAAAGAAGGCTGCAGCCAGAGTGTCGCGCCACAAGAGGCTGCAAGTCCCAGCAAGCCTCACTGCCTTAATGGGCGACCCCTGTCCACGCTGAAGCTCCGGCTGGCAAACGCGCACATACCCAGGTAGGACAGCGGATGCACACACGCATACACACACGCATACACACACACATGCACACACACATAAAGGAAATCATTGCCAGGAATTTAAAAAAAAGAAATAGAACTGAGGTTAGTTTTCAAACAGATTTCTCTTAATAGAAATACTTTCAGATCTACATGTTATCTAAGCGATGTTTTTGGCCAATATTTCAAGGTGTTGTCTTTTTTTAAAAATAAAGTTTGGAGGCCAATGATGTGAAGATGTAGACCGTTACACGACTGCAGCTGTGAGTGCAGGTTACACTGGGAGTCCTTGTCTGGTCATGGTTTTCCCACCAGGGGATGCTGTAAACAAGAGTGCACAGCGAGGATGGCAGGTCCTCCCTGTGAGAAACACGTCTAGAGAAGCTCATTTCCTCTTTCTCTTGAGGAGAAGAGTCTCTGGTTGGAGAAGGATGTTATTTGGGGCAAACATTAAGAAAACTGAGACTGCTGCGTCAGTGCACATTGACAAGTTTTCACGAGTTTTGTCACTTTCAGTTTTTGTCCTTCATCCCCCTTGTCTCCCTCAGTACTGCTTTTCTCCAGACTTTTTTCTTTGTGATTTTCCTCTCCCATTCTTTTCATTTGTACCCAATTATTTCTCTGCCACTGTTTCACTTTGCCCTCCTCTATCTTCCTCTCGCTCCCTCCATCTCCGCTTCATTTTTTATCACTAACGTTTCTTACATCCTTTTGTCCGTATTCTCCCCCTTCCGATGTCTTCCTCTTCCCCTCCAAGGTCCCATCTCTCTCTGCAGCCTTTACTTATAACCTCACCCGGCCTCCTCCTCATGTCCACTGTGATTTTGCACGTCCCTCTTCACTTTGCTGTATTTTCATCCCCTGCAGGGTTCCAGGCACTGGCTCCTCCACCTCCAGTCCTCTGCCCCCAGCACCAGCACCCTTACCCACCCCAGCCTCAAATCCTGAGCCATCTCCCAACTCCTGGATGACGGTGGTGGGAGATGCCAGCCGGCTCTCCAGCGATGAGGGTGACACGGAGACCCCAGAGGACCCGGACAGACCCGCCCTTCACTTCTCCAGTCACCACCCACAGCCTTTAGGGGTAAGTACGACCACTGCTGACGCAGCACATATAAATAATTGAACACTTAATGACAATCAGAGCCCCGTCCACACAAGTGCGATGCAGTAACTCCCTATTTACTCCAGTTGTTCTTCATTCAGCTGGAGCTCTTGCAGTGTTTTCACAAGTTTTCTGATTTGTGAAGCGGCACACTTTAAAGGAATAGTGCACCATTTTTGGAAGCCGGAGAATCTTCTTTGTTGCCAGAGGTGAAATGAGAAAATAGATATTGTCAAGACTTGAAGGATGAAGCAGCCGACAGGAGACAGCTGGCTTAGCTCAGCACTGAGCTCGTAAAGATGAGCAAGCAGCTTACCAGCTAATTTCATGTGTCGGGTTCTTCCTTTTCTGACCTTTTTGGTTGATATTTCAATCAAATTCTTGTCTAATTAAGTTGAAGTAACTTTCCTTATCAAATGAAAAAACTTGAATTCACAGTTTTCTGACTTTTCTGTTAAGAGCTCAGATATTGCATTGCTCGTATTGTTTGTCATCTCTAATTGCAGTCGGTTTTAATCAGGAATGTTTGTGTCTCCTCTCTGTTCCAATCTCTGTTCTTCATCCTCCTTCCCTTTGTTCCCACCCGTCTCTCCTTCCAGTTTTGCGTATTCAGCAGCAGGCTCATGGGACGGGGTCACTATGTGTTCGACAGGCGGTGGGACAGGATGAGGCTGGCGCTACAGAACATGGTGGAGAAACACCTCAACGCACAAATGTGGAGGTGAGGATGCGCCACTGTGTCTGGCACGTTAAAATCTCTGAACTGTGTACACAGGCGGTTTGAGCCTTGAATCAAGCATTGACAAATCACAAACAAATAGATTTCAGAACTCGGACAGGGAAAAGGGGAAATCCGATGACGTGGGTTTTTTTTTTATTTTTATTAATCGATGGATATTTGACCAACAAAATCATGCTTCATACTCATGTTCTTCAGTTAAATTTTGTATTAAGATATTGTATATTGTCTATTTTCTTCCAGGAAGGTGCCTCTGGCTGCTGAGAGCCTCCTCTCCGTCTCCTCCTCCATATCTTCTCAACAGGCCCACCCTCCCTCTCCCACATCGGTCACTCCCCCTCTATTCACCTCCCCCTCCAACACCTTCTCCTGCAGCACCACCTTTCCTCAGTCGGCGTCCTCACCGGCAGTGCTCACCATCAGGGACGGCCCGCAGCCCCTCACACCCGTTTCCCCGCTGGGGAAAGCCCGTAATGGCACACACAAAGCCAGTCGTCCATTCAAAGAGATAGAGGACTCTATAGTGGGATCCAAGAAGAAAAAAAACTCCTCTTACTCGTCCTCCGCATTTTCGTCTTCCTCCTTGTTTCCGACTGTGGATAACTACAAGAGCAATGGCAGCAGCCACCATCCAACATTACAAGTCCCAGGGGGAGCAGCTGCCACCCCGTCTAGGAAAAAGGGACTTGGGCGTGAGGGAAGCAGGCTTTGGAGCTGCAGCGAGGACTGGCTATCACCGGCCGACGGTTCCCAAAGCCACAACTCACAGAACAGGTGAGGTCCATGGCTGCATCACGCTAAACTCTGGAAAGCTATGACAGCCTGGGGGGCGGGGGGGCACTTGTAGAGCTTAGATGTTGTCCATGTTCATCACTGTGTTAATGGATCTGCTCGAAAAAGGAATGGGCACCTCCCCGTCCTCTGTTAAACTCCAACAAGTTCAGAAAAATTTGACCTTTTAGTGAAAAAACCTAGTAACATATACAGACTTCTATCAGTGGTGGTGAGGGGTAGATGACATAACATGGTAATGACAATGTGGGCTTGAAATGGAGACTCGATGCATATGTGATGGAAATATCGACAAAGTCATTATCACACTTGCGACACAAGTGTCGGCTCAATTTGTAGAGGATAATCCCGTCAAAGAAGCTTATTGAACTCATAATATTGTGATTGCTCTCACCACGAAAATTTTGGCCATCGCCAGGGCTACAGACGACCGCGGCTCAGCTCAACACATGACAGAGTGTGTGGGTCAAACACGGCAGAGAGTGACTGATTAAAAGCACCGCATTGTGTAAACCAAGGATGGTGCCAGCGGTGCAAATGCTGTGATGACAGGTGGTTGGCCTTCCTCTAAAATATATAGCACTCTTAATATCTACTGTCATGATTGTAAATAGAAATAAATCCTGCTGCACACTGAAAGTTCTTCTGGAGCTTTTATATGGGTTTATGTATACACACTGGTCAAGCATAACATTATGACCGCTGCATGTTGACCCTAGAATATAATGCAACGGCCTGCCCTGTTTTAATGTTGAATTTTTATTTAATCTGTGTGAGAGGTGTTGGCATATTGCAATGATTGTCATTGGGACTGTAGTTTGTGATGCTGTTGAACCGTGCTGGGCAATACTGAGAGGGGTTTCCCTAATATTTTGGCCGCTCGTGCACATTAAGGTGACCAAAATTTAACTCTGAATATCACTGAATATGTCTTGGACGCATGTTTAGTTGCCTGCGCACAATGACAAGGGTCTTATGTGACGGCAATCTTCCTCCTCTTGCTCTTGTTCTCTCCAGCCGCACTCTGAGCACCACCAGTATATCCTACTCATCCAACAGGGAGCTGGCCTCCGCCCCCCAGCAGCTACTGCCTCCCCCTTCTGGACCCCTGGCTTACGGACGACAGGCAGAGGGGAGGAAGAGGAGGAGCCCGAGCTCTTACAAAGGCAAGGCCAGCAAGTTGAGCAGGCCAGGCGGGCTGGAGAGCCTGTTCGGGAAAGGGAATGACAGTGGGGGGATACTGGCCTCCAGGCCCGAGTCCCCAAGGCAGGTAGGTGTTAAATCCAGATTTTCTCCTCATTACCCAAAGCAAGTCGACTAAGGCTTTGATTTGCATAATTATGAATCATAGAGCCACCCGGAGTCATCCAAGAGTCTCAGTAGCTATTTTACATGCACAGAAAAAGTCATTATTCTGCTGTTGACTGCAGTTTATGGTATGTTTCATAGACAACTGACATTTCGCTCGTCTTCACTCAAGGTCATCTGAATACCTCTTCCCCGACGTTCCAACCGCACCTATTGATTTTCATTCAATAGCTAATGTGGTCCGGTTAACACATGCAACTTCTGTCGTATGATAGCAGATGGACCGTCCGCACGACGGCTTCATGGAAAGTTTCATCTGCTGACGTGGCATAAAGTGCAGGATAGAGTTTTGTTGTTTGTTTGATTAAAACAGTGCTAAAATGAAACGAACAAACTACTTTTTTTTTCCAGGCCATCGATAATTATTGTAGAAATGCTAAAATTCTGACAGCATTTACAAACGGGGACCGAATATGGGTCCAGAGCTACTCGAGGAATAATACCTCGCATTTCATGGTGACTTTTATGAAAGTGTAGAACATTATAAAGGCAATGTTAATTGAATCACCAGCCAGCCCTAATCCAAAAGCATAGGCCAGTCCTTGGAAAAGTCATGCTAAACAGGTGACATCTTGAAAATTTCTAATGCCGTTGTTTCTATGAGGCTTTTGCAGTGCACAAAGTGGCCAAACAGTGTAATGTTCACTCAAGGTTTTTACCGTCTACCATGTGCAATTTGAACTGCCCCCACACATTAATCCAGATCCGTCACTGGTCTCCTTCATTTTGATGTAATGGGGCAGATTTCTTCATGGGGCGACAAGTCAGGTTAATATTCACGCAGGTCATTTAAGTAACCTTTGACAGATGGATGTAATTTTTAGGAAGGAATTGTGAGAAAGTGCAAATCTGGCAGAAAAGGGCAGTTTTTCAATTCCTCAAAATAAATACTACATATTCGAAATCAGGCACAGAAGTGTCACTGTAAAAAAAAAAAAAAAAAAAAATCATGCATGAATGCCAAAGAAAAAACGTGTGTGTCTTCCTCTCCCTGCAGGCCAAGTTGCATCACTGACAGAAACCTGACAGAAAAGACAGAATGCCGGGCAGCTGTGCAGGGCCACCACCGTTTGTGACCTTTGACCTCACACCCTCTTCCACTGACAGCACCAATCGGGCTGCGCCATCTCGGCGATGTCACCCCCCATTATCCAATGACAGTTGAGTTCACCCACAGTGACAGCGGGGCGGGAGGGATGGGAGGGGCCTCTGGAGTCTTTGCCCGCATTTGGACCGGCAGTCACTTCGGCTCTCTTTTCTCTGGCTACGGATGGTTTGGATGGAACGCTGCACCACTGTGGTATATATTCCGAACAAGGCGGCGGAATCCACGGACTTTTCCTCTGAAACGGAAGTTCTCCTCCGAGTTTTCAAGGAACTGTTAACAACACCGCCACTTTTTCTCTGACAAGTTTGTTTCCGGCTGGCGGAGGGGAAGGAGGTTCTGGTAGCTTTTGGGCAATTTGGTGGTTGAAGGACCTACTGACGTGACTACTGTAGAACTCAGCTACGCCACATCAGCCGCCTCCCTTCTTTCTCGTTTTTTTTTTCTCGTGATTCTTCCTCGGTTATGGAAGAGGCAACAGAAGCTTGGGTTGGGTTTTATCCAGCGCTCCCTCCTCGCCCCCCTTCGTTTATCTCCATCTTCCAATACACTTTTTTTTTTAATATATATATATTTTAATATATGTATATCAAACAGCTTCATGGAGAACAAACAGCTTCATCTCTTTTCAGTTCACCATCCTTTATCCTTTCCCTGATTTATTCTCTGTCCTTTGTGTACCCAGCATGCCTCTGTTCAAAGTGCACTTAATGCCCTCACTTCCCCCTGTTATGTCCTTCTTTGCTGTTTCCAGAGCAGTTTTCCAGCAGTGCCACACGAGGACCTGTTCACTCAAGGGAAGGGGAGAAAAAAAAAAAAGAAAATAAGAATAATCTGTGTTCGCAACGTCACCGCTCAATGCATTGTTCTTCAACATAGGAAGAAATACGATTTTATTTGAAGTTTTCTCTATTTCTTTTCCAGGTTCTGGTTTTAATCTTGCAAGAAAACACAAACTCCAAAAATGGAATTATTATTTTGCTGTTGGATGTGTTTTTTATATGATAATTTATCCTTTTTTTTCTTCATTTTTTTGTGGTGTTTCACTGGCCATTAAGGTTTGAGCAAAAAAAAAAAAAAAAATTCTATGGCATTTTAAAGAAATGTTGAAAGTATTATGATGGTTCCCGTTGTTGAAAATGTGTACATATGTTTTATTATTTTTGTATTTATTAATAAGTGTCCCCTTTGACTAAAAACGAGCTAAAGAAGGGAGTGTTGTTGCCCTGCTGCCTTTGGTCTGTGTCTAATGATGTTGATGAGATTGGCCTGGTTTCGCAAAACCTTCAAGAATTTGTTCATTAGCGAGTCTGGAAACCTACAAACTGTCATTTCACTTCGCCGAGATTACCGCCCGCTGTTGGCTCTCAAATATGGTTTCATTTCACATACTGTGTCCCTCTTCCAGAAGTCGCACGTTGTAAATACTGATCGCCATGATTTCCTGTTAACACACAGGAAACGGTTGCACGCACGCACGCGCCGTGACAGCGCCACGGAAACTTTTGGTACTTTGGAAAAGCGACTGACGATTGAATGTCGCATGCCTTTTGCTAGATCTTTCTGCCTCACCACCACCTGCAGTTTCCAACTAAGACTAAAAAGCCATTAGCGGCCTCTTTTTTTTTTTTTTCATTATAATTATTTCGGGGCGGGGCTTCATCATGTTCAATCTGAATACACTGCATACTCAAAACCTTTATGATTACTATGGAACTGGGACAAATCTATGTGAGATCATGTGGTCTTTTTTTTTTTTCTTTTTTTCATCATGTGACCCCAGTCATGTGATGACGAGTCGGCTTTTGTGTCAGTCACGCTCCTGATGCGTTTAACAGCATTTTCTACCATTAACTGTGCCGCCGGCCTGCATTATTGATGTCAGTATGGTCTGCTGTCCTGTCTTCGCAGCAGGAGGCCGGAGGTTCCCGTCGGATACCAGAATCTCGGCGTCTTGTTTCAGGAGCAACCAAGTATATGAAGATATTTAACATGCGATGTGATCTCCAAGATGTGAATTACGGCTCCATTATGTGGTCACGTGTTCATGCGGTGAGCCTGGGAGCTGCTCGTTTTTGCAGAACTTGGCGAGTCTTCATGGTTTTTGCGATTATGCAGAGAAGACGGCCCTCGCGTTCCTACTGTGTCAGTATTCCTCAAGCATTTCTGAAAGGTACCAGCCCCATTCCACGCGGATGCAAGCTAATGGACAAAAGTTGAATTTTTTTTTTTTTTTTTTTTATTTTATTTTTTTTTGTGAAACCAGGCGCTATTTAGTATTTCTTAAACAAAGCCTCACATTCCTGTTTGCCTGCGGTTCCACACTCCTTCCAGTGTTTGTCGCTGTATCCCATCCTCCAAGACTGATCTCAGTGCAGTCCTGCGTGGCCGTCGTGTTATGTGAAGTCGCCGCGGGTCCGAATGCTTTCACCCACTTTCCCACTGCACTCAAAGGGCCACAGTGTCACATGCCTGAGACTGGGCAGACCTTTTCTCTTCTGCGATGGACGTGAAGCGGTGCACCCGCCGCCCTGTCATGTCCTTCAAACATGTACAAGACGCAAGCACACAGCACCGGGTGAGTTCAAACCCCACAAGTACGGATTGATCAGACGAAAGTGAAAATTCCTGATTAAAACCTCAGGTTTGTGGATTTATTTCCTCAACCTGGCACCCAAAGTGATACATTTGGTTCTTAATCCAAACACTTATTTATACAAATGGTGAATACCCTTGGGAACAAAAAAAAAATTCCTGCAGTTTGGTGATCCTAAAGTGACTGAAAGCATTCTGATTCGCTTCAGGGCAGCTCGAAGCCGTTCGCGAGGCCCCCCCGCCTGGTACTCACCACCTGCTTCAGTGGAAAAGGCTTCGAGGTTGTTTTTTTTTGTTGAAAATTTTGTTCTCGAAAGCAACTGCGCACTAATGACGAATGAATTGTACATAATCAATAGCGTTTGTGTTTTCCCAATTGTGCTTCCTACGATGACACTCGATTGGTCAGCGCGCGAGGGGGGTCCGCCGGCGCCCTGCTCTCCACCCGCCCGGCGGTGCCGGCTTGCTTTGCTGTGGACGCATTCGTGCGGTTACAGTGCCCGAACGCTCCAACTGACGCTTCAGGATGGCCTACGAGCTAAGACACAGTTTCGAGGGGTAGACTGTTTTTTTTCACGCCGCACCTTCTCACTAACCACGAAGCAAAAAAAGATCTAAAGATGTTTTTGGGAAACGCCCCCCAGCCCACACCCGACTGTTTATAGTCATAGGAACAGGAAGTTAACGAATGTCGCAGCTAATATGGAGACAAAGCTTGTGGTTGGTGATTTCAGAGCATTTGTATATTGCATTTGCTTTTCAGTTTTTAAGGACGGGTTAATAGCTTTTAAGCCCTCCCCCTTCCTTTTTTTTTTTTGTTTTTCTTTTTTTGCACTTTGTTATAAAGTCCAGATCTTTAATCGTCTATTTATATAAATATTTGAGATATTAAAAGAAAGTCTATATATTTGTAAGTGTCTCCGGCAACTACAGGAAAAGAAGATGAGTCTATTTTTTGGTGAGTTGGTAGAAGAGCCCTGAAACCAGCACACTGTTTGTTTGTTTGTTTGTTTGTTTGTTTGTTTGTTTGTTTGTTTGTTTGTTTGTTTGTTTGTTTGTTTGTTTGTTTGTTTGTTTGGTCTGGTCTGATCCGAGCAGCGGTGAACATTGAATGCCTGACAGATGCCTCGAAAAAGTTAAGGTTTATTCAAGCGCACTGGTGTTGGGTCAGAAAATGGATTCCCCATCAAAACAACTTAACACTTGGCTGTAAAAAAAAAAAAAAAAAAGTCTTATATTCAAGCTTTTATTAAATGATTGAAAGTGGATGTTTTGCTTTTAAATAATTGCGCTTTTCATGGATGTTCCTTTTTTTTGTGTGTGTGTGTGTGTGTGTATTTTAGTCCATTGGGCGTCTTCCGGCCAAACATCTCGGCATCTGGTGAGCCGCCGGAGCTCCCGTTGTGTCTTCAACGGCTGCCGGCGTTCCACAAAGATCTTAAGCACTTGGGCCCATTTAATTTTATCGGCTGATTCTCTTACTACATCAAAGATGTTTTCACTCGCGCCTGTTTATATGTCTGCTCCCAAACTAAAATGGGAGGAGAGTAATGTTGGCCACGGAAGAAACAGTTTGATTTTTGGAGTCTGTCCATTAAATATGGGGCAGAGGGGAGGGCGGGAAATCATTACATGGTCACTTCCAGAAGAGCCTCCGAGTAGCTGCGGGATTAGTCACCCGCATCTTGGTCTTGACCCTTCGGTCCAGTGGTACGACGGTATCACCACGGCGACGGCTCCCTGCGGCGTTTATTCAGGCGAACGACGCTGATGACCGCGTGAGTGGACGCTTCGCGCGTTTCGTCAAGTAGAGTCGCCGTCCTACTCTGAGCATCTTCCTGTGGTGCTGACACGGCGCGGCAGACGCTGCACTTTGAACTCGAGTCTTATCTGGAAGACGGCTGAGGTCACCGGCCGATTCGGGCTTTCGCGCGCGGTAGGAAGACGCGATTTACTGCAAACCCAACCCAGTGAGTCAGAGGAAACCTGCGGTTCCCAACCTCTCTCGTCTCATGACGCCTTACAAATACACTTTTGTGTCCTTTTCGCGCAAAGTCAGTTCCTTAAACAAATAGTTCCCCTCCACGCAGCCGACGTTCAAGAAATTTCCAAACTTTTCCTCGCCGTCACGTGACCGCTCACATGAATCCTGAGACCTTAACCAAACGGCCAAAACATGGGAGCTGAAATTAGCGGCGCCGCAACCAGCTGCCGCAGTAAAACGCTGCTCTCACAAGGGCCATTGTTTTTGAACAATGAGAACTTCTAATTTCTAAAACTTTAGGAACTTGCCAAACCAACTGGACTTTTTTTTTCTTTCTTTTTTTCCAAAGCTTTCAATTTCTATTAGTCAGCTCAGTGTCAGAAGAAAACGGCACCACAATATATTTTAGTCGGCATGTCATTGTAAATTCATGGTAAAGGGCTTGCTTAAAGCCCCTCCTTGTGAGATTCCAGTTCAAAAGGCTGATAAAAACAAAAGATCTGTCTGTTCTCATGACGCTGCTGGCAAATCATCTTTGTTGGCAAGAGAAGGAGGGCGGCAGCGAATTTCGCCCGAGCGCGTAATTGATGACATGTCAAGTGATCTTCGGGGGAGTCGCTCTTGCAGAGCAGCTCTTCCGCACTGGCTCCACTAGGTGAAGAACGCGGGTGCTGGCGCCGGTTGACCGTCGCCATCTTTCGAGCGGGACGCGCAGCCACCGGGGGCCGGGCCTCGCCGGCGCTGCAGCTGACCCTGACCTTTGACCTCTCCGGAAGACTTGAGAATGCTTGGGAGAGTGCGCGGCGTTGATCGGGCCACGCGCCCCCTTCTTTTCATCTTGGAACGCTTCCAAGGCGCCGCCGCCGTCGACCTGCACTGTCAGTTTGGCTTGTGGTTGTTCCAGTTTATCTTTTTTATTTTCCGACCTGAAGAAAAACGGCACGACAGCTTGCAGTCGGACTCGAGAGAATCGTCACTAATTACATTTAACATGAGCGTTAAGACAGGTACTTCTCACACTCATTAGCATAGCTTTGCCCATGTA
>CAAKHG010038110.1:0-12440 GCA_901007715.1 Dactylopterus volitans | reverse complement strand
AAATTTTCAAGTCCAAAATGTTTTCACATATTTCTGCTGTTGTCAAATGTCAAGCGGTTTACAGCATTAAACCAAGAGTAAGGGATAGTTGCAACAATGAATGCACTCACACGCCCACACACACACACACACACGCGCGCCCACACACACGCACACTTACTCTCACGCACACTTACTCTCTCACACACACACACACACACACGCACGCACGCACGCACGCACGCACGCACGCACGCACGCACGCACGCACACACACACACACACAAACTCCTGATGATCAACAATAACAGCTTATTCTCCAATGCAACATCCCATCCCTGGACAAATCACTGAGACATAGACATTTCTAATATTGTTTACAGTGCAATACAAAAGTGTTCATTCAAACTGGTACTGTACTTTTGATAAGAAAAAAAAAAGTTTAATATGGTAACGTGACATATGAATAATAGTTGTGAATTTGTGAGAGTTATAGTAGTATTTGTCATAATCAGCTTTGGCTTCTCTCTCTTTAAGATTTGTTCTTATTTACTGACTAATTCATTTATGAATTCTTAAACATAGAAAACATGGAACAACTTGGAAAAGTTAACATACCAAAATCATCGGTAATTAGTTATCTACGATCATGATGTTGAGGTTTTTTTTTTTTTGTTGTTTTTTTGTCTCTCAGCAGTGGCCTGAAATAAAGATCCACTCCCTGACCCCCACCAAAAAAAAAAAAAAAAAAACCCCCCCCCCCACCTCCCCACATGTTTGTCATGACAGCTACATGTCAACTTGGATGTGTTTCTGAAGGACACATTGAGAAGAAAAAAAAAAGGAAAAAAAAAAAAAAAAGCAGTGGAGTGTTCTTTGTGGTGCGGCCTCCAGGGGCGAAGAGCAGTCCTGCCTTGCTGAGAGCACAAGAATGGAGGTCGAAGGTGATTATATGGCCTGACTTGTATTGAACATCTTCATATCCAGACTTCATTTCCATTCACTCCTCCAGTGTTGCTCGCGCCTTCATTTATCAAGCAGTTTTTATTCAAACAGGCAGGCGGGAGAGCCCACATGGTAGATAGGGGGACGGATGCTTAGCTAGCAGGCCTCTTTACAGGGCCCTCTTTCAGTCATGTCACTTGACCAGCTACACTGCAAATGCCGGCGAGGCACGAGAATGTTCCTACGGTTGCTGTGTGTGCGTGCGTGTGTGTGTGTGTGTGTGCGCGCGTGTGTGTATGTGTGTGTCCCCACGCGTGTTTGTCACAGTTCTCATCGGACAGGGTCGGGGAAGCCTGCCACGTCGCCGGACGCAGCTCCCCGTCGGAACGTCAGCGGCTGCGTTTTACTGAATGGACGGCGCGTGTGGACGCTCGGCGTGCTACAGGAGCGGGAGGGCGCAGCGGCGCCTACTCTGGGGGCGGTCGCAGGCTGTGTAGCTTCCTCTCGTCCAGTCCTTTCCAGTACTTGAAGTTGTTGTCCAAGTGCTGCATGAGATTGGGGAGGTCGGCGAAAGCTGGGGACAGGTGGGAGACTTGGTATTAGATTGGCTGGGCTCTTTTCAATCACCACGGTTTTTTCTAAAAAAAAAATTTCGTACTTAAAAGTCTGACCTTGAGTTCAAATATTCTGACATCAGTTGTGATCCATTACCGGGTAGCCTTTTTTAATGCATGAAAACATGAAGGCACGGCTGTTGTGTGCTACGAATTTAGTTGTGGCTGAATCGCGCAAGTACACCGAATTGGTCAGGTCCCGGTTTAAAAACAATCAGAACTGACGCCTGATTCTGATCCAGCGCGGATCAAAACATCCGCAAAACACGCGACTGGCAAAAATCGTATGTGTTTGTACAGGTGTGTCACGTTCTGCTGTGTCATGCTCCGCAGTCTTACCATCCCACGCGTCAAACATGTCCGTAATGAAGTAGTCTATGAAAGAAATCTGGGACTTTGGGATGCTACACGTGTTTCTGTCAAACACAGGCATGACAACCGGCAGACCTTGTCTCTTCTCCTCGTCCGTCTGCGCCCCAAAAAAAAAAGAGGACAGCACAGTAAACACGTGAGAATTCGGGACGACACAAAGCCTGCTAGATACACATGCCCCTATAAACCCATCAGCTGTACGTTTGTTTCCCCGATCACCTGTGCAAAATACTCCTCCGAGATGCGTCCGGCCCATTCTATACACAGCTCCTGGGGCCGGCATGGATTGGAGATGTCGGCACACTTAATCAGCATACGCTTCACAAGGATGCGATTCTCGGGGGACGTCAGGATGCTTTTAACCGATTCCTCGTCGCTGTTTCCCTGAAAGCAGAAATAGACCAAAAAAAAAAAGGCACAAAGGAAAATGAAAATTGCCCTCTAAAAAACACACGACGGCGGAGGAGCATCGCGGATAACCGACTGTGTCTGCACATGATCCAAAGTGGAAAGGAAAATAAAAAAAAAAAAAAATAACAATGATAATAAGGCGTGGCAATAGCGGATGAAGGGTGTTTTTATGGTTGAGGAGCGCCTGTGTTCAGAGATCATCATGAGCTCTTGTGACACATGCAGGAGGGTACAACATGGTCGTCAGCAGTCATGTGATTTGCAGCCTACTGTCTGTTTCAAGATGGAGTTCGCTGACAATTATGTTACACAGAAGTTCAAAAGGTCTATTTTTAAAAAAAATACAAAAAAAATAAGCCAAGACGACAGATGTCTTGGTTTCATTTTCAACCTTGGAGCTTCAATCTCTATCATAAACCGGTAAGGTAGGTGACACACAAAGCACCATTTTTTTGTCTAATTCTTTGACCTTTTTATTCACTATGCGTAACCCTCTTCATCATTTGAACCAAACCAATCAAATGCATAATTTGCCGTTGCTGGCAACAACTGCACTAATTGTGAACCTTGAGAATTAACCACTTACTTCAGCTTTTCATCCCTTCAAAAGGCAGGACAACTTTTAACTGTCTGTGATGAGAATTCCACACACAGATGAGAAAGCTGGTACCAGGTTGTAAAATTCTCTCTCCCCGCAAAGATATCTGTGCCCAGATTAAGACCTTAAGCTATTGTTGCCTGCGTGCTGTTGGGCTGAACATGATCTGCGTGTGGCATGGCGAGAAGACAGCAGGTTAATTCTGACTGATTCGAAAAACTAGAGCTACCATCGCTACATGAGTATGAAATATAAAAAAAAAAACGAACGAACAAAACAAAAAAAAAAACAGGCGAGGAATCACTCGCAGCGTCCCGTCTCACCCCGTTCTCCTCCAGCGCGGCCAGTGGCTTGTTGATGCTGTTGACAAACTTGTTGACGTGTTCAAAGTGTTTGGTCATCTCTGTGGCGAGCACCATGTCAATGATGGCCTGTCGCAGGGTTCGATATTCGTTCCTGGAGAGGGTGAAGGAGATCGGGGGGGGGGAAGAGAGAAGAGGAGCAAGTGTGGTGAACAGCATGAAGACCCGTGTGAACAGTTTTCCCCCTTCTGACTGCAGGGACAGTGGCCATGAATGGATGCTTTGTCCACCTTCCCCCTCCGAGGGGACCAGCACATGTGAGCCATTCTGCTTTAGGACTCAAATCACATTACAACCCACTACTGTCAACACACACACACACACACACGCACGCACACACATACACACACCGCCTTAGTTTGTCCCTTGTGATACTTCAGTCTCATCGTCGATATTTATACGGATATTTAGCACAGAGTTTTATCAATATGTTTGCCCTTGAGACATAACACTTATAACTTATTTGCCCCCGCGGGAAAGAGTTGATGAGGTATAAACGATTAAATGCAGCTTATTAGGTGAATGGTAAAGCTGTCCTGACTGTTCAATTCTCGGGGCAAGAGACAGCCGGGCCTCGGCAGCTCTGTAGAATAAAAATAAAAAAAGCAGTGTGACGGCACCATGTGACCCGGTCCTTATGTTCACCGCGTCCAGGAAGTCGGGTCGGATTTTTGGTGCGACATCGGAGCCAAACGTGTGATGTACTTCATCAAATCTCCTCAAGTCAGTCAGGAATGCTTCTGCTTCAAGGCATTTTCCGTAACGGCGTGGATGCTTTAATCAAGTCCTAAGTGCCAAACCACTAGGCGATATAGTCATTAACACTGATGCATCCATACTGTAGCTATGAGCATCCAGCTAACTGCCAAAGCTAGTTTGTAAGATGATATTTAGCGTGCAGTGGGAGGGAGGGGACCGGGGGGGCGGGCACGGTTCTGTTTGTATTTTGTGAAATATCAGAGAGGTTTATGTCTTTAGCCCTCGAACCATTATTTGAACAACTTGCAGCCATGTGAGAAGTTTAGAGGGGGAAATCTCTATTGTGTGGAACTGTTGGTTTAATCTTTAAGAGTGGAAAGCAATTTGGAATATCCCTGCATATTACATCATGCAAGATTTGAATTTGAAGGTGTAAAATTACTGTAAGGCGTTAAAAGATAAAGATGCGTCAAGTTGGCTAGCATGAAATCAAACTAAGTGGAGCCAAAACAACTCAAAATTGCCAAGTGCTTTAGTAAACGTACGTAGCTACATTCTATCAGTCGTCGTCACTCATACTGCACACAAGCGAAAATAATCGGGAGCATAACGTCATTGAGCATTTTCTTTTCTTTTTTTTGCGGTTGAATAAAGTAAATAATAGTTCAGTCAAAGTTCAGTCATTATCTTATCGGCACTGTTAGCCAAAAGTGTTAGCTCCGTTCTTTTCGGAGACACCAAGGTAAACATTACCGAGCATGCAATGTACAGGATTTGACTGACGGCTGAAACTACTTGAGGTCTTTTTCTCAGACATGCGTGTGCAGTTTAAAACTGAAAAAAAAAAAAAAAAAACTGAACGGAGAGTATTGCGCTTTGAGGCCGGTGACCCCTCGCAGTTCGACGTATGAAAGGACAGTGGCAGCGTTTGCTCTTCAGGGGGGGGGGGTGACCCTCTGCTTGTGCGGAGGATTACCTACCTTTCTATGTTCTTGAAGATGTTGCACTTGTCGTCTCGCGTGGTAATCTGGAAGGCCAGCGCTGCGTGGTGGCTCTCCAGCACGGCGGTGTCGTTGTAGAGGATTGCGAGCTCACTCCCGGCGTTGCACAGGAAGCTGTTTGTGCGGCCCGGGTGGTCCACGTCGTGCACGGTAGCCGCGATCAGAGCGGCCACCTCGTCAATGGGATCCAGGCTTTGCTGTTGGGACGAACAACATGAAATTCGCTGGTGATGTGAACACTTGACAGGACATAATAGGAAAACGGCTACGTTGTGGTTGCTGTCCAGGATCTTGTTTGGCAGGGCTTGAGTGATTCGACGGGCCGAAAGCTGGACAGAACGTGCACAAGCTACGCGTGTAAAATCCCTCTTCAAAAAAAAAGTATGGTGGATGTACAGTTTAGCCTGCAGGTTGTATCGCTAAGTAGTCGTAGTAGTTTGTATTGTTGACAGTCAACTGTAATTCGTACCTGTAATGCTTAAATACACTGTGTGTGTAATCATGATATGCCTCCATTGTAGAACTAGACCAAGCAAATGTTGTGAATCAATGATTTTTTTTTTTTTAGTCTAATTTTGAAGCTGCGGTAAAAGCCATTTCCCAGAAATGAATTATTTTAGTACATCATTACAGTAAGAATAAGGAGCAAGTGGCTGTGCTCTCTTCATAATTTTATTAATTTCTTACTATATGCAAACACCTCTTAATAGTTACAATAGATTAAAAAAAAAAAAAAAATGTGTAACAAACTGTGCATTAAAATACATTTCAAATATATGCAATGAAACTGACTTTCTAACCTGTCTGCAGATTTGACTAAGCCAATGAAAAACCACTCAACTGATGGAAATAGACAGTTTGGTAATCAGCTTAGCCGGTGCACGACTTCACCGGGTTCGTGAGCCACTGACACACTTGGGCAAAACAGCGACTCTCAAGGATAACGTTGGCTGAGATGGGAGACCTTTTTGCCCGGGGCCGAGCAGAGCGATCGGCTTAATATCACAAGCACCGACCAACCAATGACAGAGGCTTCGCTGCCAGGTTGATTACAGCTAAGCGACGGAGGGAAAGTCTCCTTGAAAAAGGGACGATACAAACCACAGCTCCAGCCATGAACAAACACCGTCAGGGCAAAACTCAGGGCATGTTTAGTAGTAGTAGTATTAGTGGTTATTTTACCTTGACCCTTTCCTTGCAGAGGAAATATGCAGTAGCGTGAAGGACATCAGCCGCATGTGTAGAGTTGTGGTAGGAGTTGCTGGAGTGATAGTTCGCTTCAATCACTTGCAGCCAGGAGCGCAAAGTGGCCTCAGGACAGTTGAGGTACTCGCAAACCCCGAAGCGAGAGAAGATCCTCAGGCCCAAGAAGGTCAAAGACCTGCGGGAGGATTCAGCATGGCAATTTAACACGTGTTCTCCCATCACTCCGCCCCGCCCCTCCATCCGGCAGCCCTCGGTGCCGATGTCGCCTCACCGTTTCATGGTTGCCGCCTCCAAGTTGAAGATGTCGAAGTCCCAAGAGTCCTCGTTCTCCATGGTCTGAGCTATACGAGGGGGGATGTCATTTAACGACAGAGGAGTCGTCAGGTGACTTGGGATGTGGTGGGGCTCTAGCGGAGGGAGCAAAGGGAGAAAGAAAGGGGACTTGCAATTCACTTTTGATTTCTTGAGCTGCAGGAAAGAATAGAATGACCTCCAAAGCACATCCTATCCCTCAACACCGTGCCCCATGAACGCTTTATAAAGACTCACGTTTTGTGGAAAAGATGTATTCATTTCCTGACAATCTGCGTAAACCATCCTGTGAATGAGGAAGAAACAGACAGACTGGATGAACAACTGTTAAAAATAAATACTTAAAAAAAAAAAAACAAAAAAAAAAACTCAATGAGTAAATAGCACAAAGCACCGATGTTCAAACGGAAGGACGAGAAGTAACGCAGATCCACTGTACTGCAAATATCTAGCCTGTGATTACAATGATAATATAAAAGGACAGAAACTGGGCGAAACCGGTCATCCTCCTATGACTTACATGTAGGTTATTAACCTCTCCGGGATAATGGTCATACAATGTAGAATAGACAGTGAAATCCAGCGGATTTGCCCTAAATAGTATTTATTCTCAATTAAGATGCAATGAATTAATTAATGTTTCCTTTAATGAGCATCTCTGTTGAATACAATGTAAACCACACTTTTAAGGTAGCTGACAGTTCATCTATTTATTCACGAGTAGTTTTGGGATGTCGTCTATTTGCTCCTCACGAAAGACAAAGGATCATCTTTCATCAATCTCCGCGATGGCCGGTCAGTCCATATTAGCAGCGATAGCAGAGCCCAACTGCCGTCGCCATGACGACAATATGCAGGATCTGTTAATGGAGATGAGTATAAGTAGCGGGCGCCGTCAATGACGCCAACAACGGCGGAGAAGCCCATTATGCCCATGAATAGTCATCGCTGACGTTGCAGGTGAGGAGAGTCGGTGAAATTGGACGGACCGCGTCACAATATAGAGGCGGCGAGAGAGCAGCGGCGAGAGAGCAGCGGCGAGAGAGCAGCGGCGAGAGAGCAGCGGCGAGAGAGCAGCGGCGCGGCGCTGCGTTAGTTAGCGCAGACGCGGGCGCAGAGCGGGACCAGCCGCAAACGTTACACACGCGCCATCGTATCTTTGGCGTCACCGTTTTGTCTTTCAATCGTTTAAAAAAAACCCAAAAAAACTCTTTCACCAACCACTCCTACAGCCATCCAGCTTGAAAACTCTCTTTAAAGGCCCCAGTTGCTTTGTGAACTCTCATCTTTGCAAGGACGTCATCTTAACTCTTTGGGGAAATTCTGAGAATTCTCCTATAATTTGGCCACTCTGAGTAACTGTTTGTTCTAGGAAGCCTTTTTGGACGCGACCGCTGGCATTTCACCAGTGGTGAATTCTATTAATCACCCAAATATGGAGCAAAACCAACCACGTTATGCTGTTAATGTACATACGATTTGTATGAAGAACACGAGTTGTCTTCAGAGAAAATGCACCTCAAATGAGCAAGAATATAGCAACTTAAAAACACGGGAAAACGAGACACGCGTACAGATTTCCCATCGTAACACTTCACATGAATGTCCGTTCATCTGTGCAGCAGCACAATTGTTTGGAGGCCACATTATGTTGACGCTCCTTATCTTTCCCACACTAGTGCTCAGAGGGAGGGCAGAGGTGAAGCAGCCAAGCCGAGATAATTACTGGGACCAATAAACGGTTTAGGGAATAATCGCAATATTTACGATCTGCAATGGCGCGTCAAAAATGACGTTAAAGCACATGCACGTCACATACGGAACATGATATAATAATCATTCCGTTATAATCAGTGGCTAAATTGGGATTTGTTCTGTCATGTTGCCCTACACAGATTTTTGAAAACACTGAAGGGGGAGAAAAAAAACAGCTTTGGGGGATGAAAAAAATGAATTTAAGATGTTTTGAAAACAAAAACTGGACAACAAAAGCTTGCTGGCTATCACAAATGATCCGTCACCTTGCTCTTTCTCCGTCAAATCCTCTATTCTCTTCACATTCAGCATTATATTCTATATCTTTAGTCTGCATTTGCTCACTGTCTGTCCCTTTATTTGACTCCTCCCTTCCATTTCCTGCCAGTGTGCAAACCATAACTCCATAAAAATTAATTTTCTTGATTCCACTCTTGTCCTCGAGATATGAATGTGTTGAGCAACCGCCCCTCTTCATCTGTGTATGAGAACTGCCAGCAAAGAAATGAGCAACAAAATCAGCACTCTGTTCAGTTACCGCTCAAGACGAGGACGGCAGTGATATTAGTGTAAACTTATTGTTTTATCGTGTTGCTCCATGCTGTGACAGTGAATGGGGCTTACATGTGCGGGTAACATTCCCCTCCGTGGTTGGAAGTCCGAAGCTCCGGCTCCCTCTAGACTGATGTTCATCAGTCGTTTATGAAAGACGGCATGTTGAAAATTGGGAAAGACGGCGTTCACCATGTGTGTTTTCTATGTAAGCTGCGAAAGTGTAAACATCTGCTGGGGGCGGGGGGGTGGTTGCATTCATTTCCATTTTCGAAGATAGAAATTCCTCAAATTTGTCTCTCGGATTCTTGCTGACTTTTGTGTAAATGCATTATCATGCGGTATGTCCTCGGGCCCTTAAATGTCGTTCTTCAGAATTATGAACCTCAGTTTCTCTCTCTCTCTCTCGAAAAAGCTAAACAAAAACATTTTTGCCGCTTGTCAGCGTTATTAATGGAAGGTCTCTATCACCCAGTCACAGATATATATTTTGGGCGTCAGAGAGTACATGGGTGTGTGTCGCAGAGTGAAATGTTTATTTCACAAGTGAAAAAGGAAGAGGAGACTAGCTCATCTTTGACCCGCGCATTGTCTCATAGTGGCGCTGCCTCTGTACACTCCAGCTATTTTAAGAATTTCTCATCAGAAAGATGACAACTCTTCTCTTAATGTTCGCTGAGCTCGGACCAGCCACCTCCAAGAGGAATAATATGCAACCAGGCACTTCATAAACCAATATGATCATACATAAATAATCATCCAAGGCTAGACAGCACCTCCATTCAAATTCCATGGCTGTCTGGTTCCACTGGCTGCTATCATTTATGCAGAACAACGCTTTTCTGGAGAAGGTATATGTGCAACACCTCCCTGCCTCGGTGGATACATTTATAAGTAAAGCCATGCTTATTCATCTGAACCAAAGAACAGGATGTTTCCAGGCCTGTGGAGTCAAGAGGAAGAGGTTCATGTGAGTGTTACTGTGTGCAGGGAGAGAGAGAGAGAGAGAGAGAGAGAGAGAGAGAGAGACAGAGAGAGAGAGAGAGAGACAGAGAGGGAGATAGGGAGGGAGGGAGAGGAGAGGAGGGAGAAAGAGGGCTGGGTGGGCTTTCCTCTCCAGCCTACAGGAGCACAAAGGACAATCTAACACTTCCTCTGGGGTTGTTGCCAAGACTGCCAACTTGGCACTCTTTCTACTTCTGTGCTTCACCATTGCTGTTTGTTAATCTTGATCTCTGAGAGACAGAAAGGCTGACAAAAAAAAGTCCGCGCGCGCACACACACACTCCGCGTACGCGCTCGCGGACACTCTGGAGACGTGGGCTTTCACGGACGTCCATGACGACACGCGCATTATCAGCGTGGAATTCCGCGAACACTCTTGATGTGTGTTATCATATGGGAGTCGATTCATTCGTAGCGGAAGGAAGCAGTTTGGGTGTTTCAGGCTTCTCAGAAGGCCTCTTATGCTCTACAGGGGCTGATCTTTACCGTCATCAGGCCCCCGACCAGGTCGTTCGTGTGAGGGTCTTCATCCTTGGTGCCCAGCTGTGGGGAGTAGAGCTCAGTGGTCCTCAGGATCTCCAGTACCCGATCCAAGGCCTCTGCCACGGGCATAGGGCTGCTTTCCTGCGCTGCGTTGATGATGTTGATCACCTGGATGACGGAAGATGAAATGTATTTATTTGCACTCATTAAAACCATAAATTACGCTTAAGAATGCTCTCAAGAGCCAGTCGAGGAGTGAAAGCCCACTCGTTGCCACGCTAGCGACTTAAATGTACTAATCATGTAATATAAGCCAAAGAGAGACAAGGATTTATCTATATCCTAACACTTATTGAGTCACATGTTATAAACACACGCGTGGAACATATTGAAAAAAGAGTTACACATCCATTAAAGTTGCTCAAATAGGGATTGATTAATAAGAAGCCAGCTGAAATGGGAAGAAAAAGAAAATCAAACTGAAGCTGGCAGGAAAATGATGACGAAACATTAGAGGGAGAATTTAGAACCACAGAATCAATGCCAGTAATATAACATAGGACCTATACCATGATAAAGGGAAATAAAAAAAACAGTTAGAAAAAATCAAGTAGGCTCAAGGTAAGTTATCCAATAAAAGTGTATTTTCAAAAGTAATTTGCATAATTATTCTGATTAAGGCAGCTTTGTTTTTTTTAAGGCCAGGCTGCTCCAGAGCCTTCAGGGCCTGAATAGAGTTATACAATGGCTGAGTCCCCTGTAGTTTTAGGCCAGGACACTAAAACAGACCTCTCTGCAAAAAGATGTCACGCCACATAAAACATCACATGAGACTAATAGGTCAGAAGTATAGCCAGGAGCGGGGCTGAATAGAGCCTTGTTTTAATCAATTAGATCTTAAAATCAATCCCGAAACATACTGGGAGCCACAAATAGCACTTTTGTACTCGTTTTTTTTTCTTCCTCTAGATATAGCAAACAAGATACAACCTGCAAGTTAGCAGTCAGTAAGCTTTTCAGGAGCGGGCTGTGTCAAACATGGCTGCTGCTGGACGGAGCTAAGCTCGCAAGTTTCCCCTGGTTTCCATTCTTTATGCTAAGCCAAGCTAGCTGGCCGCTGACTGGAACCTCATCTTGAACGGACAAAAGGTGAGCGGCGTCGACCTCGTCATCTAGTCTCCGAGTAAGCAAATTTACCGAGCTGTCAAGCAGTCTGTTTAATCGTAGACGGAACTAATAATCTAAGCATGAGACCAAACGCGTCGCCATCTCAAAATATGTGCAATTTCTCATGTTCAAAGATATTTCCGAGGCAATAAAAGATGACTCGTGGCATGATTCTCCGAAAAAAAAAAAAAAGTACAATGGCACAGACAGATTTACAATCTGAGGTTTCTGGAAGATCTAACAATGGGTGCCATTGGTGAGGTCAGCAGGCAGCTAAGACACACACGCGCGCACACACACACGCACGCACGCACGCACGCACACAGACACACACTCACACACAGTAGGAGCAGTTCTATCAGTGCTTTATTCTGGAGATGATGACGCCTATAGGGACAGACTGCACAGTCAAATGATACAGCGGAGGAACTGGACTGTGTCACATGACCCATCCTTGGGGACTTTTGCCGTTCCTGACAATCCAGGCCGCAACCGCTGAGACGGCCGGTCAGTCTTGTCCAGCATGCTTGTCCATTAAATGTTGCAGATGTGGTCCCCGCAGGGGCCCCCGTCGACTCAGGAGCTTCCAAAAGAAGCGCTCGAAGCGATCGTGGCAGTTTTATAACCCGGGTGTTCGGTCATGAGATACGAAACTTTACAACCGGCTGCTGATCATATGATGGCGGCTGGGAGCGATGATGTGGAGGGAGATTACCCACCTTGGTAATGGGAGCCTCTATAGTCATGGAGTGGATGCGGGCCATTGAGGAGTGCCTTCGCTGTGAGCTCCCTGGCAGGATGCAAGGAAAAGAGAAAAAAAAAAAAAATAGCTGTCATGTTATCAACTTGAACTCTGTTTCAACCAAATTCCAAAAAGAAAAAAAAAAAAAAAGGGGGAGCTCCAACACCAAATGAGGCTGAAATTCCCTACTACTTTCCAATTAGTGTGTTTGCGTGTGTGCGTGTGTGTGTGTGTCTG
>CAAKHG010038108.1:10056-24635 GCA_901007715.1 Dactylopterus volitans | reverse complement strand
GAGGTCTCCAGGAACCTGGATCCTATGAGTCCTCTGGCTGGCTAATGCTAAGTACACAAGGTTAGTGAGCGGACTCACCGGAAACATGGCGGACTCGGATGATCCGGTTCACTCACTTCAGTCAGTGATTCAAAGTAATAAGTTAAACATTGCAATAATAAATGGAGGAAATTGTTATGTGGCTGATAAATTTCATGCAGATGCCGTGAGGATGATTTAGTAGTGTTATTATTATATTATCAGTGGTAATGGTGTTCGACTAGTAAGGCCAACAGCACTGACTCAAGTGAGTCAAGTGCAGGGGATCACTTTAGTGAGTAACTCAGAATGACCAGAGTCCATAAAAGAAACCGCCACTAGACCGGATCTGGCTTGAGAACACGGGCCAGATCACACCACACCACAAGTGTTTGGTTGAAGCTAAAAAAAAAAATTAAAAAAACCCAACAAGACAGATTCTGAAGCCTCTGGAACCTTGAAACGTTCAAATTTAAATGGCCATAGATTGAGTGAAGGACAGTAAACCAGCAGAAAGGGGGCTCAGGCTGGATCTCTGCACGTACACCGATGTCTCCGATGTTGCTCATGCAGACAGGAATGGCGGAGGGATCCGGCGAGCCGCCCTCGCCGCTCGCCGCCGGCAGCCGCGCCGCCCGTCTCGTGCATGGAGAGCCTCGGTTGCTGGGCCGACCGTACGCTCGGACCGAGCCTGGCCGCCTGCTCGTTGTTCCGCCTCTCCTCTAACAAACACACGCCAGAACCTTCCTAACTTTGATCGAAGGAGCTGTAAACGACCGCCGCTGCGCCGTCCAACGCCGCGGGTCCTCCGCCAGCCTTTATTGGCCCGAGCAGCGGTCTGGCATGTTTATCTCCGCTACAGTACGTCTGACTGAAGACGCCGCCGGCAGCTCTTTAAACGTCCAATAACCTGGTGTTGACACGGTCGCATGCTGCTTGGTGCTTCATTAGGAATTTCAGCTGCAATGGGGATGGGACGATGTCTTCATTAAAGTTTATGATATGTTGATTTTAATAATCTGTTGTCTCTGGATGCGATTTATTTGGGAGGTGTGAGCCAAACACCGCTCATTATACGTGTAACAAGATGCACGTGTGGAGCCAAACGATAGCGGGGCATTAGCTCAGCGGGGGACGCCGGCCCAGCCAAAACAACGCCGTCTGAAGCGCATCAAAAGGTGTGACCGAATATCGATGTCAAAATATGAAAATCCACTCACGTGAAAACGTATTCATAGAATGGAGGTTATCAATAACAGATGATGTTATAGTTCGAGCTAGTTTTAAAAAAAATGGTAAAAAGAAAAATCTAGCAAAGTAATGAAGTGTCTTTTTAATGTCTTTGTGGTTGGCGCAGCTGGTTCAGTAACCAAAACCAACATGGGTGCGCTGATTGATCGTCGGGTCGAACTGATTGGTCCATTAACTCGCCGAGTTTAAATCCCCACATTTATGAGGAGCAAAGTGGTAAGTTGTAGAAAATGTGGCGGCGTTAAAAGAACCCGGCCAATCGGGCGCGGCGCCGGGGCTTCCAACCATCCGGAGGGCCCCGCTGAGCCTTCGCCCGCCGTTCTTCTCGGGGGGGCTCAGACGGCGTGAGGATAGCAAGTTCTGGTTCGAGCAACTGTCAGAACCTAAAATTCATTGTTCCAATAAGCCAGCAGGGGCAGCAGCTGGATTCGGCTCCCTGAGTCAGTCCATCCACGCGGCAACACGAGCGAGCAATCAACCAATAAAACTAACAGTTTCAACCTCCTCTTTACTTTGGTGATTTTCTTTTTTCTTCTTTTTTTCCCACCGCTTCCCGCAGCTCCGGCTGATCGGCCCCGGCTCACGTCCTCCCTCTCTGGATTCCCGCCACCGGCAGCCATCCCGTTTTTCCCTCCACATTCGTACTCTTGATTGATTGGAAAAAAAAAAAGGTAACAAATCATCACGGAATTTGCTGTGATTTCATCGCTTTTTTTCTTCTTCAGGCTGAAGCTTGTAACAACGTGTTTGAATGCTTAAACGCGAATGACTTCTCTCAGTCGTCATCTTCTCCTCTGCTGATCGGTGGGCAGTTTTTAGCCGTCCAATCAGCCGCAGCGTTACTGATCCCCTCACTTCCAGGTCTGGTTACTGGTCCTCGAGCACCACGGTCCTGTGATGTCGCCTGTCGTGGCCCCGCAGACAAAGTTTGGGTCGGGTGTTTTTGCTTTCAGGTGATTGGTCGGTGGGGAATTTCTTCTTCTGTGGTGGTTAAATTGTTTTTTTTTGGTAGCCGTGTTATTTGTTTTTTTTTTTTAATCGTATCAAAAATATAACCTGTTAATTCAGAAATGAGGCCGTACTCATATAGATTTAGATTTGGCTGCCCCCATGCCGATGACCAGGTCTCTTAAAGGAGCGGCTTTCTCTCCTCTCGTCTGCTGTTGTGAATCCTCTTTTGCTCCATTGTCTCCTGAGTTCCGTTGGTGGTCCGTCATGTAAACAGCTTTCTAAAGGGGGGCGGGGGGAGAGACCATCTCGGCCCTCCTTTTCAAAGGCAGCTTCACCCTCCTTGAGCCCCTTCAGGGTCTTGCAATGGGGTCTATCTGTCTGTGTATTCATTAAAGGATTCTTCACCACTGGGAGATATGGAACCTTTTTGGGACACTCTTAAAATTATTTTCCCTAAAATGAACAGATCAAAAGTTTTTAATTATTTTTTTTTTGAGCCGTCTTATTCTTGAATCCTCCAAAAAATTGGTTTAAGCTCGCAATAAATCATCACCTGTTTCTCCAAGAAAATTATGGCCTTGAAATGAACCTTGCATTGTGCTTTAATTTAGAGTCTGTAAATAACTCGTTATTGCCATGAACGCCTTTATAAACTGACACAATGTCAACATAAACTTGCGTGTTTCTTCCGGTTTGATGATGGCAGATCTGTGTGAGGGGGGTCGGGGGTGCAGAGGTCTGCGGTCTCGGCCTGCCATAACCTCACGTTTCTAACCTTTCCCGCCGGGAGCTGCGGCGCAGGATCGTGTATTGGGGTTTTAGGTGCCAGTGGGGAAGGAGGGGACCTGCTGCCTTGTCAGCATCCCCGAGCCTTCAGTCACAATGGCGCCCTTTCCCCTCCCACTCGTCCCCCTGCCAAGCTGGGAAGAGTAAATATTTATCATCCCCCACAACAATGGACGGCCCCCGAGGAGAAAGGAGTCTGAGCAGAGCTCATGCGAGGCTGATGTCCACTGGGGCCTGAAGATGGCCTTCAGGAAGATTTCAATGAGACCTCGGGACTATTTCCCCGTGGATATGAGAGCAGTCGGGTTTTGTTTTTCCAGCCTAATGGTGGCTCATCTTATTTGCATTGACACGTCTTTGGAGCTCCACTCAAGAGCTCCAGCTACCAAATGCAAATTCGACATTCCAGCCCCGTAACTGCTTCATTTGTTGCTACGCCTGAACACGAAACTGCCCATCAATCACGTGCCCAAATACTTCTGAAAATGAGCGACCGTGTATGAAAACGGTTACTGCAATTCACTTGTTCAGCCTCTTGGACTAAAACTGAACGTCCACACTTAAATCCAGAGAGCAGAGCAATTCCCAGACAAATATGATGAGTCAAACAATCAGCTCTTTTGCACATTCCGTCAAAGCACCTGTAAAAGGGGGTTCCTCCAGAACTGATCATCTTGTTGAGGGCGGCAGGTTCACTGCAAACAACAGCGCCCGTCTAAGAACTGAGGACCATGAAAAGAGGAGGTTAGCTCTGTGGTATGACTCCCAAACCTAACTTGGAGCAAATGTCGTGAAAACTTTAATTGGAATGGCACCTCACCAATCTGGAAGATCCTCATTTAGCCCGGAGAGAACGTCTACAAAAACCGTCCAGGAAGGCCTGTCGTCAAGCCAGAATGGCGCATTACCCATAATTACCGGAGGAAACCAAAAGCAACTGCAGGTTTCCCTACAGATCCCAGTAACGTCTTTATGAGCCTTCTTGATAAAGAAACCATCGGAGTCAAGCATCCACCGCCTCCGGCTCTCAAACCATACGGATTTTACTCCAGTCACAAAAACAGAGGAGCCATATAAAAGATAAATACAGATTTCCACCACGCAGTCTGGTTCTGGAGTAAAACCTTGATCTGGACTGTTTCCACCACTGACCATACTCTTCCTGGGTAGGCGGGGTTTATACCGGACAGCAATGGCTGCTCCGACGATGATTCCAGGAAACAGCCACGCCTCCCGAATTGTCCGAGAAATCACAATCACACACCACAACATTCATTCACAGAGAAAAAAACAAAAAACTGGCCTGGAACATGACTGCTTGTAAAAGACCCGGCTCACTGACCCAAAGTTGCGGCAAGGTGACCAACACCCATCCTCAACCTTTGCCAGCGACTTGTCTGGACTTGCAAGAGGGAAGGGGGGGGCGGGGGGGGGACCGGGGCCTTGAGCATTATGACTCTGCACTTCCTGGAGCCACGTTTGTTTCCATTACTCACAAATATCAGCCTCTTTGTGGTGAGGGGGCGCTGATTCAGGCCCGCTGGCCATCCGGACTCTAATCTTAGTCCTGCCAGCTCTGGACCAAGATAAGCGGGGATTTTCATGTCCAGTTTTTACAAGGCGGAGGCGACGTCGGAAACCATGACGGAATTATTAATTATGCTCAATTAAAAAATTAGAAACACTGTTTTATCCAAAGCAAGGTTCAAATCGTCCAAACGCTGGTTATAAAATATGTAAAAGACACCGTGCAACACGCAGTGTTTAGAGTTTCAAGTAACATACCAGCCACCAGCCCGCCAAAGCTAACACACGCCAAAATGATGGCCCTCTTTAATTATGTTTGTGTAAAAGGAAAATGAGTGCATTTTTCATGATTGAGTTCACCGAGGACAATAAATGGAAGCGACTGAGTGATTCAAACCCAAGGAAGAAAAAAAAACAAAAAAAACAGAAGCTTTTCACTTTGATCAACAGAGACACTGCGATCTGCCATCGGAGAAACAGCCAGTCACCAGCAGGCGGCATTCCTCCTCACGCCACATCTGCTTTCACTCTTCCACATCAGCGGCAGATTGATTCAAATATTAAAATCTAGAGGGTAACAAAGCGCAATGGTTTGGATGCTGCTGGCTGATCCAGGACCAGTGCAGGACAAGTTACTGTCGATGCCGAAGTCACTAATTGCGCCCCGCGAGGGCAGTAAACGGCGGAGACGGTCGCGGGCTTCGCCTTGGCCCGTCGTGAGGTCACGCCAGGTCCACGACTGTGACGAGTGCGACTGCAGCGCAGGCAGCACCTGCTGCACTTTACAACAATCGGCCCTCGAAAGGACTCATTAGTCTCAGCTGCCAGGTTGTGTTTGTTTGACCAGATATGTTTCCCTGGTAATGATTGGTGGAACCATGGGAACTGACTCATCTACTTTGTTTTAATATGCGCAATGATGATAGCCTTTCATGTTTTTTTTTTTACCCCTAAACTATTCCAGACCAGCTGCCTTGCAGATGTAACCCTGAAAAAATGCACTTTGATAATGTTTTAGGTTTTGATATCCTGGAGACATTTTCCTCGCGATTTTCTACTTTGAAATTGTTTGTAAAATAACACCTGGCGGGGCGTTTCTCCACCTTTAACGCTGCGTGTAGATGATTCCATAAAGCAAAGCACTACAAAAAAAAAAACAAAAAACAAAAGACACAGTCATAAAAAAAAAAAAAAAAAAAATTGATTCTCAAGGTCTCATCGGCGTCGGCGAAGAGCTGAGAGAGGGAAAGGCTGACTGGCAGCTTTGAGCAGTGCAAACAGCCCGGTGTTTGGACATGCTCAGTGCGCCGCGCTGCGTTCTCGCTCGCCGTGCACATTGGTGGAAGGCAGGGACAGAGAAGAGCGTCGGACGTTTGGGGCTCGTGGAAATGGAAAGGTTCATATCTGCCCAGTGGGACTCGTCTTACCTGTCGGACGACGACGGGCCGCGCTGTGCACCTATTCATGGGTTAAGACCCTCAAAGTCCTCATGGGAAACCTGCGGAGAGAGACACGATGAACAGCATGAATGTGTGTGGCGAGTCGCACGGAGGCTAGCCGAGCCGCAACACTGCTCCCCGAGCAGAGCAGCCCGCTGCAGACGCAGCGGAGGAGCTAGGCTAATGTTATTAGCCGCCGCGTTGACCTTGCATCTGCGGCTACCCATAATTCCATAATGTTGTCATAACAACCTGTCAGCGGGACGCACCAAGTAAGCAGCGCTGCGCGGTTGATACACATCCTGAGAGGAATGTTCACTCGTAAAACAGCGAGCAGCTAACGCGATTCCTAAACACTGTCAATTAGATCAACAATTAAAAGTCGGTCAGGTTTTATTCCGACAATTAATTGCGGCGGTTTCGCCAGTGACAGCTGCGGCGCCTTCGCTCATCACTGGACAGATAAAAGCGGCGTTTGCCCCTATCAAATATGGGGAAAAAAACGTGGCAGCAGGCTGAAAACAAGGACAACTCCCCTTGAAGGCGAGTGTAAAATTACCAAATACTCCAAAAGCAGGTGAAAACAGTGGGATGCTGCAGCATTCTTCACTCGTGTTTGAACTTGATTGCGACCGTGAAGCTGGGCCCTGTTCACCTCCCGTCTGCAATGTCGTCATAAACTGCGAACTGGAAAAACGTCGGCGGCGCCCTTCAGCGAGGGATCGCGGCGGTGCCAGCGGACCGGCGGCGGCGCGGCAGGAATGCGACCAGCAAGGCTCCTCCTGGACCTTAAATTAGAAAAGACACTGACCCGGCCTGCAAAACAAGCGGCGCGGGAGAAACGGTTTTAATTGGCCGAAGTCAAGGGGTATGGCGGGGTAAGCGGGGTGGGGGCCGCCTTCACAGGGAGAGATCACGTAAAAAAAAAAAAAAAAAAACCCTCACGGCCTGGTGGAACATTTGGAAAACACGCTGACCCCTGCAGCCCAGAGGTCAAACCACCGCTGCGTCGCCTCGGTCGCCCGCTGCAGTCTGAGCTCGTCACTTAATGGTGAGGATGACGCAGACTGACAGCCGGTCATATGCTTCTGGTTTACACGACTGGAGACGCTCGGCCGCTGATCGGGCGACTAGAACACATCCACACGAGAGCGGCGGGGCAAAGCTGGGAGAAGGCTGAAGGCGTCGACAGTGGTCTGTAGGTGAAAGGAACGGGGCAGATTATTTCCTCCAGGAGGAACAGGTAGCCTCATAACAACGTAATGACATGTCCTCGAGTGTTCCTCATGGCGCCGCAGAACAAAAAGGCCTTTCAAAACCAACATATGGTCCACATCACCAATTACTGAGGTGTGGTTTGATAGGGAGAAGTTGGAGAGAGTGGGAGCCGCAGAGGGAGTTTAACTATTGGATGGATGAGGAGGGGAGGGACTTTTAGCCAATTTAGATAACGACCTCAGGTCAGCAGGACCTATTGAACCCAGAATAATGGCTGAGTTCCTCCGCAGTCTCCCTGTCTGACCCGGAGAGGCTGAATGATTGAAGCAGAAGCACTTTGATCAGCACAGATACTGAGCTCTGCCATCGGGGACAGAGCCAATCAACGGCATGGCAGCGCTCTTCAAAGACGCTGCTTTCATCTGCTTTCCCTCTTGCACATTGGCAGCAGAATTATTCCAACATTAAAATCTGGACGGAAACAGAGTGCAGGAGTTTAAATGTTGTGTTTGGCCGATCGTTACATCACCATGACCTGTTTGGCCTTAGATCCCAGGCAGAAGACCCAGGTGGTTGGGGGGGAAGCCAAGGAGGGAGTGGGCGTCCTGGTTAACTGGCGTTGTACTAGAACTGGAACGATACATGGACGGTATGGAGAAGGAGGAGCATCACTGTTGTGATGTTTGCCAGTATTTTGGGAATCCAGACTGACGCCAAGCCGGACGAGCAGGAGCCCCGGAAGCATGCCAGCGCGGGACCCCTGAGAGCCCCGCCGTAGAACCGATGGTTTTCCTGAGGGAGTCTGGACTGGAGGGATCCTGGAATCGACAGGGGTGTCTGCAGCACGGCTTTGCTGATCTGTCCCCCCCCCCGGGCGTCTTTGATGGCGGCGTGTGGTGTAAGTTAGGGGTCGGGTTTACGAGCAAGTTACGAGCAGTAATGATGTCAATCAGCTAGGCATCCCGCCAAAATTGCCGTTTTGGTCAGGGTGGTTGCGGGGGCACGACGCGTTCGGTTTGGCAGCCGAGTTAAAACATCAACAAGCTTTCGCCAACATCTGAGTGCATCTTTATGTTTGAAGGCAAGGCCACGGTGGATGAGGGAATATTAACAACAACAGGGATTGGTAACTTTCCTGTGAACAAGTGACAAAAGTGTGTTGGAGGAAAAAACACCGGGCTTTCATGCTGATTTAGTCCGGGGCTTGTACCCTGTTTGACCCTGATTAATTGGTATACAACCTATCTGGTACCTACTGGTATTCATTTCCCTTCTGGGCTAAATCAGTGGTAGGCCAAGTCTCCGGGGAATCACTCCCGAGTAAAATCCCTCCAAATACTTCAAAATCCCTTCAAAAGGGTTGGAGCAATTGCAGTTTGGAAACAAGTCACTCGAGCCGAGTCGCCGGTCTCCCAATAAGAGGGCTGGGCTGAATGGGAATACGCCGCAAATTCCTACCTTTCCACAATTCCGCTCCCACTGAGCCTGTGAGGACACAAACAATCTGTTGATTCAGCAGCAGAATCCTTTCCCCTAAGCCACTATTTGCTTTAGCAGAGACCAGACAAGGGGAGGAATTTGAGGAACCGGTGCAGCGCACATTCAAAAAGTGCCGTTTGGACGGCTGCAGCTCAAACTGAGCCCATCAAAGAGGCTCCAGTTGCTTCAACATTACCAACGTGGTGGTAAAACAGATAACGCGTGACAATTTCTTTTTTTTTTAATCTTAAATGCGAGGATCTACACATCAACAAAACTTGTATAGACATGTTCGACTGGATATCTCAAGCCCTTTTGCTTGTAAATGAAACAAAGGAAGGAAACGCTGCTGCTGCTGGAACCTGAAGAATCAGCACTCTTCATTCTGTCAGTTAATTTTTGCTTCCTCAGTTGTTTTTAGAAGAGAAAATGCCATTAATCCAGCCATGAAGACTGAGTTATTCTAGCAAAAACAATAATCATACAGTTCGTCAATACATTGTTGGTCTGTCTATACATCTCCTCACTGGATTAATTGACTGTGATAATTTTTCTTTTTCCCCTCCTTTGTTGATTAAACCCTCACAGTTGTCGGTGGTGGTAAAAAGTAAAACCAAAACAAAAAACATGGGCTTCAGCATCATCCGATTTAGCTGAGCATCATCTCCTGTCACATTCTGAGGTCTGACAACATAGAACAGGATCTGTCAGATGAATCAACAAATATCCATCTGATTAAATGTAAAGACTTCAGAGACAGACCAAAGATTTCAGGAGTGAATGAGACTCCTGCGTGCTTGTGAGCCACCAACGACTGCGCACATTTAAACAACAAAAGGAGCAAATATTTCAGATGTGTGATTTGGTCCTCAGAGCCACCAGTGAGCTACATAAGTTCTCTGTCAGCCGCCACTTACATCTGGAGTGCAGCTGAGATTTTGAGCTTTACGGGAGAAGTCCTGAGAGTGAACCCGTATTCTGACCTTTACGGTAAACCCGGGCTTTGGAGCCGACGGCGGCTCCAAAGACGGCTCAGCCAAACAACCTCGGACTCGGCACGGCAGCTTACTTGGCTCGCCGGAAATTCATCCGCCAGGTGTGCCTGGCTCATCTCGAGAAAATCACTGACACACACACACACACACACACGAGATTCCTAACTTTGTTGGGGAGGTATTGCTCTAATAGAGAACACTGGGTTGGTGGTGCGCCTCTGGCTCCAGGACACGCTGCTGTTAAACACCATTGTTATGGCTGTCAAATCTGAGCAAAAATGGTATTTGATAATGCCATCTAAAAAAAACCTATCAGGTTCAAACTCTCTGTTCTCTCTCTGACTGTCTCTCTCTCTGCACCATGACGATGATCAGACTTTGGACGGGTGCCGACTTTTCATGGAGGTACAACAACTGACAACGTGTGGAACTGTAGTTTAAGGCGCAATATTTCGATCGCACTTACATTCATCTATACAGTGAGCTAACATATTTCCATTTCCCACTAACGTCTTCTTCCATTGTTAGCAAAGTGAAAAAGGCCCTTTCATGGTATAAAAGTGAATGTATGTGAGCTCCAACAATGGAACACAACACACGCATCGTTGGCTAATTAATTGATGGTCGATTACTTACACGGTTCAGGGGCAGAGGCGACAATACGGCCCGCCAATCATGACTTGTGTGAATCAAAACATTGGCGATCATGACAACAAAATAATCTCGGCTCGTTATGTGGTAAAACGCCGCCCGTCCTTGAGCGCACGCTCGTCCCGTTTCTTTTCATTCTTTTCAAAGGTTACTTCGTGCTTTACAATGAATCGCTGAGCAACATCTATAGGATTCCATACGGCTTACTGTCCGATTCATTAAGAATAGAGGTCTCTCCCATTTGCAAAGGATCAAAGTAGTGTAAAGTACTGAGTAAATAACTGCACCGCTTTCAAGCAGAAAGGCAAAAGCGTGAAAAGCCAGGGAGACCATTTCCAGGACGGGATCAACTCAACTCAAGCAACCTTGGGAACACTTTGCTTGTTCAATAGGACGTTAATGCCGAGAAGTATTGTGGCGCAGTGCCTTCCTCTTTCCCTTTGTGTCTCCCTGATGTCTTACAATGGCGGGTCAACTGCATGTCGTGAATTTGCTTGCCAGTAAAATCAAATGTGTGGTTCACGAGCATGGATGGACGCCCATTCCCTCCCCAGTACTCCAAAGTCGAGAGAAGCGTTAGTGGGACGGACAGCACGAGCAGAATTAGCAATCTGTGCACTTCCAAGTACTCGCCTGCTCATCTTTGCACTCGTGTCTAATTTCAGCTCTCGCGATTTCATGCCAGATACGCCAACCGATCCTGAAAGTCACACGGAAGCACATAAAGGAGTACCGCAGCCCGGCTCAGGGAGCGTGAAGCAATTAAAGGATTGCAAGATGGAGGACGCGGGGTTAAATGGGATGAATGAATCTGACGGAAGGCCGGTTCTCTCGGTTAATCGCTCTGCAAACTATACGAGCCGCCTGGCTGCGTTTACCCTTAAGACTTTTCGAATTCTTTGACAAAAAAAACACAGTTGAATACTCACATGCACGGGCAAGTCACAGCCACCCAAAGACACACCTGACACCTGATTTTTTTTCGCTGGAGTCGATCAGTCCCTCCAGTGCTACTAAAATATGTTTTATCTTGCCCAAATAAATGGAACGGTGAACGCAAAACAGATGGTTCTCGAGTCGGCAGGTAAGCCTCAAAGTCAACCAGAAACAGCTGCCTGAAGGGGTAGCCACAAAGAAGTGTCATCGGATTTTCTGGGGGGGGGGGAATAAAAAGAATTGCCAATACTAGAACGTTTGCAAAGCTTAAAAGAGGAAAAAAAAAAATCACGAAATTGAAATAAAAAAGCCCTCAAGGATCATTTAGTGTCGCGGCCTTTTGCTCTGGCACCTGAGGAGAACGAGCCCAAATTTGCTGTCTGTTTGAATGTCTGTTTTTCCGGTAGATGAGAAATGGGCGCCGGAGCCGTGCAGCTGTTCCTGTGTGCCTTCCTACCACCAGTGTTTGTGTTCCCAGGAGAGGCGGACAAAGCACTTCCAGGTCACCCGCTAACCTGCCTTCTCCATACCAAAGGTCATCTGGCTGAACACAACGCTGACCTCTCATGCCAAAGATTATTTGGAGAAGAGGAAGATTCGGGGGGATTAGACGGACAGAGGGGGGTGGGAGATAAAACTAACAGTACTCTTGACCCCTCGCGTTCACTTACCCCCCATCATCCATCTCCAGACCAGCTCCTCCTGGACGTTCACAGCGTTTTGTCACCTCAAGAATCTTGAAATGTCCTTCCTCTTTGAAGCGCTTCTCAAACAAATCAGATTAGAACTCTCCAAATAAGACGCGGCTGAAAACTCCCATGTGAACGCTTTCCGCAGTTCCAGGTTAAGTCCGCGGCATTTGTCGGAGGCCGCGGCGCATGCCTATAGATGGCATTGCTCTTAGATCACAGCCAGCTCATTAGCACTGGCCTGCTGTTGCATTCACTCAAACCAGACCAAAGGCATGATTGCGTGGAAATGCAAAGAGGGAGGGGGGGGGGCGAGGCAACAGATATGTTTCCTTGGGTAAGGCGCAGGCGAATAATGACTTCCATTATTTAGCCTGGACAACAACACAGAGGCATTGTGGGCGATTAAAAAAAAAAAAAGCGCACAAGTGCGATCCAATCCTGTGGCACTTTGTGATCCATTTCTACGGTTCAGTGTATTTATATGAGGATGATGGGATTGGGTGTGTGTCGGGGTGTTCTTTTCTGAATTGATGGTTTAAGTGAAGTCTGAGGCAAACTTCTGTGGAGCCGCCCACCACCAGCACCACCACCACCACCTCCAGCACCAGCACCACCACCACCACTTGCTTCTTCCTCCTTCTCTCCATCTTCAATCCTTTACGTCAGCAAGCTGTAAACGGCCCCCTCAAAAATCAGCATAGTTACAAAGCTGGACACTGAGGGCCGGGTAAGGACCAGCGACAGGAGGAGGAGGAGGCTGCTATCAGCATCATGCTCCGCCAACAGAGCTCCCTTTTAACCCAAAATGTGGTGAACACGCAAGGTCTCCCAGCTGCCTTCCATCAGCAGCTATGCCAGAAGTTTGCGACACCTGCAGCAGGGTGCCAGAGAACATTCCTCGGTCCTCGGGCCCCTTCGAGATGCACTCTATAAATCCTTGTGATTAGCTACAGTAGCCGACTGAACTGCCACTTAAGTCTAATCCCAAAGGGGAAGCTGTTGTGACCAACAAGCTCAGGAAAGTGATTTAGGTCTCGAGTGACAGTTTGATGTAGTGACTTTAGAGGTAGAGAGGAGAGAACTCCACACCCCGACACCGATGCAATATTCTAGTTCTGAGAATGGGACATTGGGCTCTATAATTATTTAAACATTCTTGTCATGTAGCATTAAATCTTGAAATGCCGAGTTTTCATTAGCACTTTGAGGGGGAGAGGAGGACTCGTTGGCTGTGGTCAGCCAGGTTCGCTGCCCCCCCCCTCCGAGGTAGTCCACCTCGGACTCGGTAGAATTCCCAAAAAGATTGTAAAAAACAAATCAACGCCGCGTGGCTTGGCCTGGACGCAGAAAAAGTGCAGCTGGAAAAGCACAACTATTCAACACACAAGAGCTGCAAGAGGAGTCGCACAGCTGCACAGTTGTTGCGTTCAAGGCAAAGACGCACGTACACATTTTCAGGCCTCAGAAGCAGTTTGAAAGCAAATGGTATGAAATGGGTAAATGACCTGTATTTATATGGCACTTCTCCACCTTAGCAGTGCTCAAGGCCCTTGATACAGTGCTGCTGTAGCCTCGTTCACACACACACACACACACACACACACTCATACGTCGACGCCAGGAGCTGAGGCTCGAGCCAGTGACCCTGCCATTACGAGACAATCACTCTACCATCTGAGCCACGCGGCTGAAATATGGGAGGATTTGTAAATTTGTTTCTCATGCGATCAGACTGATTAAGGAATCTGTTTGTCTACATCTTTAATTACTAATTACCAATTATCGCACCCATTATGAATCTCATTTTTTTTTTGTTTTGCGATGGCTCTGATTCTTCCCTCCATAAGAGTTGCACAGGGCAACTTAAAGCTCGGACATCCGTGCCAAGACTTGTATCCACCGGGGACGTCAGCGTATGTTCTAAATTCTAATACATCATTAAATTGTGAAATAAAACAGACATCAGATTCTAAAAATTATCCTGCTGGAAGAGGCCGCTGCCATCAGGGAATACCGGTTCCATAAAAGGGGGGACATGGTCTGCAGCAATGCTTAGGTAGCTGCTACGTGTCAGAGGAACATACACATGGATGGCAGGAGCCAAGGTTCCCCAGCAGAACATTGCCCAAAGCATCACACTGCCTCCACTGGCTCGCCTTCTTCCCATAATGCATCCTGGTGCCATGTGATCCCCAGGTAAGCAACACACACACCCGGCCCATCCACGTGATGGAAAAGAGACCCTGATCCATCAGACCAGGCCACCTTCTTCCGTTGCTCCGTGGTCCAGTTCTGGTGCACCCGTGTCCATGGTTGGTGCTTCCAGCAGTGGGCAGGGGTCAGCATGGGCACCCTGACTGGTCCCACACACAACAAACCACCATGGCTGTGTGTTCTGACTCCTTTCTATCAGAACCAGCAGCAGCCGTTTCAGCAGTCTGAGCTCCAGTAGCTGGTCTGTTGGATCAGAACCACACGGGCCAGCCTTCACTCCCTCGTCAAAGTGGCCCCAGGACCGCCGTCAGCCACTCGGGACGCTGCTCTGTCCATAAAGCAGCTCCATTCACAGAGAACCCAACTAAAACGACTGGTGGCGTGTGCAGTAAACCGTGATCTTCGTGTCGCTGTGCTATCAA
>CAAKHG010038106.1:0-11974 GCA_901007715.1 Dactylopterus volitans | reverse complement strand
CTAGCTGCTAGCAAGGAGAGAGGCGACGCTTTAGCTGCCGCAGACACACACACACACACACACCCCTCTAACCCCGACCCCCCACCCGCTTCACTGTTTGTATGAAAACAGCCAATTAGGAGCTCAGACGGGTGCGGCGGCGGCGACGTGCCTTTCAGAGCCGGATCAAATGTGCACGACCCGGGCCGAACACACACACACACACAAACACAAACACACACACACACACGCACACGCATGCGTCGTCATGAATAAATATGGCTGCTTTTACTTCCAACCGGATTCAAATTGCGCCGCACGCCGTCGTGTTAAAATAATGAATCCGGATCGCGGAGCAGCGGCAGCATAAATAAAAAGCCGCAGAAGAAGAAGAGGAAGAAGAGGAGGGGAAATGTGCGGACATGGACTCAGCAGCCCTCGCGGGGCCTCTGGCTTCCTGTTCGGCCTCATCGGAGCAGCAGAAGGCGCTGACGGGTCCGGAGCTCCGGGGTTCCCATCGACTCGTGGCCATAACTCTCAAAGTTGCACGCTGATGATGACAAACGATTCGCACAAACGTCTAAAAGGATAAAATGCAATGACATCATGATGTTTGGCATCAAACAGGTCGATGGCCAACTTTTTTTTTTCCAGAAGTCAAAGGTCCCTGTGACCTCGCGGAACACGCTCAGGGCCACAACTTTGCAAATAGTTTGCGAATTATGACAAAATTTTACAAATACTCCTGAAGTGAAGCGATGGCATTTTGTGCCCAAAAGGTCAAAGGTGGAATTTCTTCAGATTCAGCACCTACTGGTCAACTCTGGCTCAAAGGACGGACTGACTGGATTTTTGGTGGTCGGGGGGGTCAAAGGTCAGGGGTGACTGTGATGTCACCAAGCGTGAATTTAGGGACAGGAAATGATGCGGTGATGACATGTTGAACTCTGATCTCGTCTAACACAAGTCAAAGTCTCCACTCAACAGATTTATGGACAGACACGGATGTTGATTGGCCGATGGAGCCAAGGGCGGAGCTCCAGTTCATCCTGGCGGCGGCCATGACAGCACAGCACGCCGGCATTCCCATGAATGCTCGAACGCACGGATGAATGAGCGACGCTTTCCCTTTCGTTTCTGACCCTCTGTTCTCCGCGTCCTCTCTCCGCCCTGCCTCCGTGCGCTGGGTGGGGGAGGGGGGACGCGGTTCTCCGTCTGCCAGTCAGCGGAACCGTCCCGTGTCTGACAAGTCACGTCTGGAACGCAGGCCGGAAAGCACCCGGAAGCGCCTGGCATCTCGAAACCCAAGCTGTCCGGAGATCTCCGCTAACGTGGTCCCGCTCTTTTAGCTCTAAACGTCAGATGGACAACCATCCGTCCTGCGCCGGCTGCTTCGGCGCGCTGCTGCGGGAGGGAGCGGATGAGTCAGGCACCGCGGGGGGGCCCAGAGGCGAGTTCTCCTTGGCCGAAGGGTTTTACATATCGGGGAAGTTCTCACGGGACGCTGCTGATGGGCCAAGTGAAAGAATAAGGAGCAAATCAGTTCACGCTGGCCTTCCTCTGCGGTTATCGCGCCTGTTTTACATCTAATTATCCGTCCTCAGCTGTGGATTTAGCCAAAAAAAAACCTCCCAGAATCATCAACGCTTGCCCGTATTTGATTGGCCGATAATTTTAGTTTTTTTTTCCTCAAGCACAGTCAAATTCATACAGTCATTCGTAATATAAAAAACTACATCTCTATGTTCCCCGGATGCCTGGCTGCATCATAGGTTATAAACCCCGCCTCCTCCACGTTAGTGGGTGGCGACGTGGGCCAAACTAAAAATGTAAAAAGTTCTCTCAAAAATGGCTTCTGTCATTTCAGGTCGCGTTATTTATAAGTGTACTTTTTTCTCTGATGAGTTTGGTTTTAATTAGTAACGTGATGCTATAAAATGAGGGTGTGGTCACGCTGGTGTTTATAGACTTCAACCATGAAGGCGAGCTTGCAGGAGCCGTATTTTGTTTAGAGCAGGAGGAACTGGAGCTGCGCTCACCAGGTCGTTTACAGTCTGCGGGTCCCATGACTGCTTGTTTGCTTTAATAATAGTTTGATTAAATACCGACGCCTTAGCAGGCACCTCTCAGGTTTCCTGGCCTTCACACGAGGGTGGTGCACATCAGCATCTGGTTCAGGCAGATTATCCGAGTGGGCACTCCCTGAGGCTCCGATGTATGAAACTGCAGTTTGCGCAAATTATTAGACACGGAAATGAAAACAAAAACGGCAAACAAGAGGAGAGTCATTGGAAAATTGGAGATTTTTTTATCAAGAAGAGGACAGAAATTACTGAATGGAAAACTAAATAATGGAGGCTCAGTGAGTCCGGAGCAAAAGAGCCCGCAGAGCCATAAAAATGACGACAGGAGAGAGGAAGAGGAAAAACACAGCCTCATTATGCCCGACTGCAGCTAAGCGTGTGTGTGTGTGTGTGTGTGTGTGTGTGTGTGTGTGTGTATACTTGTTTCGGGCATGTCTGAACACTGGAAAGAGTGGTCCTCACAAGTGGCTAAAATACAGTAGCTCCTAAAACCAATAGCAATAACAGTGTGTGTGTGTGTGTGTGTGTGTGTGTGTGTGTGTGTGTGTGTGTGTGTGTGTGTGTGTGTGTGTGTGTGTGTGAGACAGATAGATAGAGAGAGGGAAAGAAAGAGAAAGAGAGACCGCTGGAGCAGGTGGTCCTCACAAGTAGCCAAAATACTGGTGGACCACAAGTCAAAACGTATAAAAATCAAGAGTGTGTGTTTGTGTGTGGTGTGCATGTGTGTGTGTGTGTGTGTGTGAGAGAGAGAGAGAGAGAGAGAGAGAGAGAGAGAGAGAGAGTGTAAGCGAGAGAGACCACTGGAGAGGGTGGCCCTCACAAGTAACCCAACATACTGGTGGACTCCAAATCAAAATGTATAAAAATCAGTGTGTGTGTGTGTGCGTGTGCATGTGTGTGTGTGTGTCATTTGAGCATCTTCACTCACTCACAAACAAACACGGGTCAGAAGTGTGTGTGTGTGTGTGTGTGTGTGTGTGTGTGTGTGTGTGTGTGTGTGTGTGTGTGCCAGTGAAGTTTTGACATTTGTGATACCAGAGGGGAGACTGGAATCAGAGGAGAGGAGGTACATATACACACAGACACACAGACACACACACACACACACACACACACACACACACACACACACACACACACACACACACACACACACAGACCAGCCCAGCAGGCCAACGATCGGCCTGCCGCCGCCTGCTCGGCTTGCGACGAGAAGCCGTTCCCGCTCAAGTCGGGAGGCAAACATGGCGGCAGCGTGGCGAGTGAGCGAGCGAGTGAGCGAGCGAGCCGGTGGCGCATGGTGATTGGACGCGAGGTCGCTCGCAGCTAATTATAACTGAGCTTCAGGTGACAGCCATGCTAACAAGGACGGTGGCACCTTCTCCTGTTGGGGAGCAGATCCTGCCGGCGTGACGCCCAGCGGGTCCGGGCGCAAAGTTCACCTTCATTATCGCTCCTGACACACGAAAAAAAAAAAAAACCAACCCTCAGTGACTGATGGGAGTTCTTGTCGACCAGAAATGTCTTTTAACGTTTGTATGTGTCATTAAAGGTCTTCCAGGGAAGCGAAATGGGGAATCATTTCACGTTCATTTCAATGCTTGTTGCAGGCTTTATGTAATTTTTAATGACGTGGTCCACAGGAAGAGCGGCGTTGTTGACCTTACTGCTAAACATACGATTTTAGCAATATAAATTATTTACAGAAATTTACAGATGGAGTTTTTTATAATGGGAAGAAGGGCAATTGTTGGTGCTGTGGGGGACAACAAGACTTTGACCAGCCAACTTGGACTGGTCAAAACATTAAAAAAAAAAAAAAAAAAGTTTTACGTTTTGCGTAGCGTGGAGACAAGACGCCAGCATCGACCGGTTACTGGACATGTAAACGTCGCCGTGCCGCCCTCTTTGAGAAGGTGGTTGAACAACTGAAAGATGGAGGCCATTTTTATACAGTTGAACAAGTCCAAAAATACAAAAACCTTAGAAATTGTTTTTAAAAAATCCTGTTTTGACTCGAATAAGCTAAATAGCACAAGCGCCTCTAATTCATTTAATGAGACTGACCTGATGAAGGACACGCTAACGCATCGACCCCCATGAGAATGAGTTGTTACCCAAAGAAGGCCCGGCTGCACGTAAACAGGAATATTAGCAGAATATTGTTTTAATTTCCCTTTTGAAAAGCTCGGCTGGAATACCAACATTTCTGGAACAAGGTAAACAGAGAATATTGCGTGTGTGTGCTCCACCGATAATGAAGTGAAAGCAGGTTAAGGTAGATAAGCCTGGCAGGTAAGAAGGTTGGTAGGTAGGTGGGTAAGGTAGGTAATGTATGTGAGTAGGAAGGGATGCAGGTAAAAAAGTAGGTAAGGTAGATAGGTAGTTTAGTTAGGTAGATAGGCTAGGAAGGTAGGTTGGTAAGATAGATTGTGAAGGTAACATATGTGAGTAGGAGGGTAGGAAGTTAGGTAAGATAGGTCGGAAGCAAGTTCAGTAAAAAGAGAGGTAGGGAGGTAGGTAGGTGGGAAACTGGTTAAGTTTTGAAGGTAGGTAAGCTAGGTAGGTTGGTAGATAGGTAGGTACAAAGGTAGGCAGGTAGGTTGGGAGGTCAGATAGGTAGGTAAGTTTGGAATGTAGCTAAGGTAGGTAGGTAGGTAGGTAGAGAGGTGGAACTGCAGAGTTACCGCCAAAGATTTCCAACGCATCAGCAAAACAAATATCTAAAGTTTGGAATGTTTTCGGATTTTACAAGAAGGACAGAAAACACGACAAAAGCCGCTTGTAAGCTACGCGGAGCGGCGCTGGAGTTCACCGCTAGCACGACAAATCTTGGCCTTCGAAACACGGTGACGAGTGCGGTGAGTTCAAGTCCCATAACAGCGAGCAGGAGCACGCCGCTAACATAGTTTATAGTTTAGTTTCATATAGTTTAGTTACTTTTCCAACTTAACAGCAGGTTCATTGCACCCATGTGGCAAATAGTGTTGTTTACTTCGATTTTCTTGGACTGATTTTTGCCACTGTTAAAGGAATCTGTCCTTATTTGAGGGACTATATATTTATTGCTGTATTTAATAGACTGAAGGCCAAGAAATCTGTTCTTTGTTTGTATATTATTTCTCATTTTTATATTGATCCCATCCAACAAAATGATGTTTGTATTTTCGTCTTTGCCAGGGCCATGAAGCAAAAAGGCTTGGGGACATGTGCTCTTTCACAAATTTGAAACTACTGTAAGAATGTTACTTTAATAGAAATGGTTTCTTTATTTCATAATGTATGATGAATGTCCACATCAAGAAATGTTAACCGTAGAATCGCATCGAATCGAATCGCCCGTCACATAGCGGTTCCCAACCCGAGTTGGTAGATCGGAAGGCAGGTAGGCAAGTAGGTACGTTTGGTGGGTGGGCAGGTAGGTAATGAAGGTAACATATTTGAGTAGGAGGGTAGGAAGGTAGGTAGGTGAGAAAGTAGGTAAGTTTGGAAGGTAGGTAAGGTAGGTAGGTTGGGAAGACAGATACTGTAGGTAAGTTTGGAAGGTAGGAAAGAAAGTAGGTAAGTTTGGTAGGTAGGTAGGTAATGAAGGTAACATTGAGTAGGAGGGTAGAAAGGTAGGAAGGTGAGAAAGTAGTTAAGTTTGGAAGGTAGGTAAGCTAGGTAGGTTGGTAGATAGGGAGGTAGGTAAGGTAGGCAGGAGGGTTGGGAGGACAGACAGGCAGGTACGTTGGGAAGACAGACAGGTAGGTAAGTTTGGAAGGTAGGTAGAAAAGTAGGTAAGTTTGTTGGGTAGGTAGGTAGGAAGGTAGGTAGGTGAGAAAGTAGTTAAGTTTGGAAGGTAGGTAAGCTAGGTAGGTAAGTAGACAGGTAGGTAGGTAGGTAGGCAGGTAGGTTGGGGGGACAGACAGGTAGGTAAGTTTGGAAGGTAGGTAGGTAGGTAGGTAGGTAATGATGGCAACATTGAGTGGGAGGGTAGGAAGGTAGGTAGGTGAGAAAGTAGTTAAGTTTGGAAGATAGGTAAGCTAGGTAGGTAGGTAGGTAGGTAGGTAGGTTGGTAGGTAGGTAGGTTGGTAGATAGGCAGGTAGGTAGGTTGGTAGGTTGGTAGGTAGGCAGGTAGGTAAGCAGGTAGGTAGGTAGGTAGGTTGGTAGGTTGGTAGGTAGGCAGGTAAAGCAGGTTTTGTAAGAAGGTAGAAAAGTGGCTTTAAAATGAGCGAGAGGCGCCGTAGCTGTTGGCGCTTCCAGCAGCGAGGACTCACTCAATGAAGCCCCCCGACAAACAAGACAAATTAAGGCGTTCAAATTTCCACCGAGACTGAACTTTCGCATTGTGTCGTCGGCGGCGGTGGCGGCGGCGGCAGCTGCTGCCAGGCCTCCTCCGCTGCCGCCGGCCCCTCCAGCCCCCCCACCGGCTGAACGGAGACAGAGGAGAAACATATTGGTCCCATTATGCTGCGGCGCTCGGCTCTCCATAGACGGGCCGTGATTGTGTTTCCGCTGGAGCGCGGTGATGTAGATGATGGCTTTGGCAGGCTGCAGACGGGCCCGCTCTGATGGGCTCGCGCTCCGCCGGAGGAGAATGGGACGGGATCGGGGCGTGAGGAATGGCGCGGCGTTTAGCGCGGCTTGGCACCGCCGCCGCGGGTTCACTGAGTCAGAAAGGAAGTCGGGGTGTGACTGTCGCTGGCGGATGACAGATTACGTCGCGCGTCCTCTGAGAGGAGCGCCGAGGATGAGATAATGGTGATGAAACTAAAGTCTCACCAAACTGTGAAAACAGAGAATAAGCAGTGACACAAACGGCCAGTTTAAGGTGAAATATTCCGATACACAACAACAACTGCACGCGGAAAATGCCGTCCCCAGGGCGCCACAGCCCCGCAATTTTACTCCTACACCCTTGAACATTATGTCGTATTGATCCTTTAAAGCAGTTTTGGCATAAAGCATCACTGCCTGGCACAATAAAACACACGGCACTTTCGGGGTAATTCACCTGTATTTAGCTTTAAGCTCTTTTCTTGGACGCTGTAAGCTAGCCATGAACGCCCCTCGCTTATCCTCCCCAGAGCAATCACAGTTATCCGCATGTTCCATCAGACATTCGGAAATTTGCACAATTTTTCTAAATATACGGCCCTTTGTCTCGAGGAGAGTGACGCATTCGTCTCAAGACGAGATTGTCAGCAGCGACGGCGTTTCATGCTCAGAGTGCGTGGGTGAGTTTGTCTGGAACCCGGCGATATCAGAACATATGAACATTTGGTCTTTTTTTTATCTTTACTCCCACAGAAAAGCGACTCGATAATAGTTACAGTGAATGTCTCTCATCTCATGGTCTTCCGCTTATTCTGGTTCCGGGTGGCGGTCGTGCTGGTCCCAGCTGACAAGGGGCGAGCGGCGGGGTACAAAAACCCTGGACCAGTGGCCAGCTCATGGCAGGACCACATGGAGGACAGACAACCACTCACACACACTCGCACACACACCTACGGGCAATTTAGAGGAGCCAGTTAACCTCAGCATGTTTTTGGAGGTGGGAGGAAGCCGGAGTACCCGGAGAGAACCCACGCAGACACGGGGAGGAAGCAGGAGTACCCGGAGAGAACCCACGCAGACACGGGGAGAGCATGCAAACTCCACATAGAAAGATCCCAGGCCGGGAATCCAACCTGCCACCTTCTTGCTATGAGGCACCAGTGCTAACCACCGCACCACCACGTCGCCCCTACAGTGAATGTGATGATGAGACATCATAGCTTCTGTCATTCATGATGTTCATGATTAAAAAAAAAAACCCATCATATGAATGATAAGAAGGTTAAAAACATGTTCTTCACCAGAAGACTGATATCGTCCAAAAGGACTCTGTGACTGCGCAGACTTAACTTTGACGCTTAAGTGCATAATGATCCCTCGCCCCCCACCCCCCCCGCTCCATTCTCTCGCTAACAAGCAACTAGCGTCTTTCGAAAGGTCACAACTCGCCACTTAACTTGATATGCTCCTCGCCTCGCCGCCATACAGCCGTCATGAGCAATTCGGCCAAGGCTAAGGGGCGTGATAGCGGCTGGAGAGGTCCTCTGGGGGGTCGGAGAGTCAACAAACTGGTTGCCACGCGGCAGCGAACTCCACCGCCGCCGCCTGACTCAGACTGGGATGCCGCCTGATTGCCGTTAATCCCCTCGTGTCCGTCCCCGTCGCCTGGTCATCAGAGGGGATTTGTCGGCTGAGCAAGAAAAGAGCTTTCGAATCAACGGAGTTCGATCCTGATGGCCAATCAGGGAGCAGATGTTGAGAAAAGAGAAAGGCGACGCCTGTTCTGCCGCCTTCGGGCTCCAAAACCCCCCCACCCCGCAGCGACGTTGCAGAGTAAATGGACTTTAAAGTGTCAAAAAGAGAGCATCTTAAATGGTGAACCGATGGCTGCATTTATGACGGCCCCCCTAAGCACCGCTCGCAATCCCGCCTCAATCTCACACGTTCACACGCGCCATAAAAACCCGCCTCGCAGCTTTGAAGCTGCCGCATCTGTTTACTTATTGATGAGCAGTGCACTTTAACGCGCTAGCACGCTAAAGGACATTTTAGCCGTGAGACTTTGACCAACACATGGACGTGACACCGGAGTCGGAGGTGTGCAGGACCGTGATAAAAGGCCGACACTGCTTTAATTAAATGACTCAGTTGTTTGAGTTTTTTAAACAAATCGCTGAGATTCGAGGCGTTTTTTTTAGAAGCAAATTCAACCGCTGTCAAGTGAAAGCGCTTAAAAGTGCATTAAAAGTGCAAATATTTATATGTGTAAATAAGTGTAAATAATATGAAGAAAATGCAGACTGTCCCTAAGTGTGGGTCTTCTTCAGCGAGAACGGCGCTTCCTACCGATCCCTCGGCACTGACCCGACTGATGCTATCTTTAAAAGGAGTGCAGAGGATCGATGGCGTCGATATTCCGGCTTCAGTCCGCCCACCCGGCCAGTTTTCACCCTCCTTGCCTTCCGCAAAGCCGCTAATCTCTTAGCTCGCCGCTTCCCTGCGGATCGGCGACGGAGCGGCAGCCAGCTCCCTTCGCACAGCTGCCCTTTGACTTTGTCGGGGGAGGGAGGGGACGGGGGTTCAGTCAGCGGAAAAGCTCCGAGGAGGTGCTGATCGCTTCCTGCTAACGCGGAAGGACTGATTAATAAGGGCTGTGGAGAGAGTCCCCCTCGGGGGGCAGCTGGCGGAACGCATCATCGGGAAACAGCGGTGCCTCCCTCGCCGGCTCCGTTTGCACGGCGGAGCGAGGCGCCGAGTTGGCCCCGCGGCCGCAGGCGCCGCCCGGGTGGCACGTCTCCTCGCTATCGCACATCTCTCGAGTTCTCGCGCCCCGGTTCTCACATGTGCGCCGGGGCGTCGCAGAGGAGCCGACAGCAGCTCCGGAGACCGGCCGCTGCATCCGGCGGCCTGATCGGAAAAAAAAAATCTCCAGTCGCGTCGGAGCCGAGCGAGAGGAAATAAATTAACTTTGACGCCGCTTGGTGATCTCTGGGTAAGTAAGGGTGAAATCCTTTGGTGGGATGCTTTCGTGGCTCGGCGGCAGAGCGGCGGCGCCTTCCGGGGCCGGTCGGTTAGGGAACGGGATTCCCGAAAGCTGCCGTCACACTGAGCGCTGATCACTGCCGAGCAGCCGCCGCCGGAAGGCCAGAAAACGCCAACGAATGTTCTCGATTTGTCCAAAATTTAAAAAAAAAAAAAAAAAAAAAATCCCAAAAATAAAATAAATTGAATCATCTTAGAAAGCAGAACGTTTTTACGGCTGCCTGCTGTTTCGCCACACTCGGGGGAGGTTCCGGCGGGGAGCGGTGAGGATGCGGGGGAACCGCGAGGTCACGTTGCCGCGCGCCGGCGAGACACCGATAAAAAAACGCCGCCGTGAAAATTCCACCCTCGGCTTCCCGAGCATTTGGATTTTCCACCTCTCGCGGCGCTCCGCGGCCGCCGCTGGGCGAAGCGCCAGCCCAAAATATGCAAGCCGCCGATTTATTTTCTTCTTTTTTTTTTTGTTTTCATTTCTTGTCGTTCTTCTGTTCACGCGCGGGTGTTCAGGGTGCAAAACGGCAGCCGCGAAGTTCGGCACTCCCGGACAAAACTGGTTCCGGAGTCGCACCGAACCTCTGCTGGTCCACAACTAAGAGCCAACTGGGGACGGAAACCGTTAATCGGTAATTTTGAGAGGTTTTTTTGTTTAGAGAAAGTAACCACACGGATGACGGTGATTGGTCCGTTTAAATGACGGCTGTCAGGACGATGTCTATCAGCCATTTATCAAGTTAGCGATGGAAAATACGGCCGCGCAAGATGGAACCTGTGTTATCAAATATCAAGTGCTTTAGTTTTGGAGACCAGAAGTACAGGGAAAAAAAGGTTTCTTTAATATTCTGCATTAAAAGTTGATTTAAAACGGTGAATTGCGGGTTTAGATTCTCCAACAAAAGCGTTTTTCTTACTGTTCCTTCACTGTACCGAGCGATTTTGATTCCAGAAAGCAGAGCCGACCCCGGAGCATCGGCGTCACACGGCTGGGTAAGCCAAGGGAGGGCCGGTAAACAACATGGCCTGGACGCCGCGCGGAAACCTCGGGAAAAACAAACACCGGGAACGGCCTTTAAGACTGATCAGGAGTCGTCTTCAATCCGGCCGTTAAACCTCCGTCCGCCTGCTGCATGAAACCACATAATGCGCCTTTGAATTCCATTTGGCCCGGAAAGCTCCTCCAAAACTCTCCTCAATTCTTCCCTGCAAAGGCAAAGCCGGGAGAATAAATCCGCAATCTCGGGATCTCGTCTCTTCTGCTTCCAAATGCAAATGGGGATCCTTGTTCTACAAACGGCTTATTGAGCGGCTCCGAGCCGCGACGCCGCGCCTGCCTCTCGCACAAAGACTCCCAAAAACCGCCAGTTCATCGACTGCTGGCAGAGCTCCACTTTTCTCACGTTAACACGGCGCCGGCGCGCCGGGGGGACGGTGATGGAGGGGCTCCAACCCGGCGCCGCCGTCCCCCGGCGCACCAGCACTCGTTTGTATCTGACGGGCTCCTGCTTTCGCTTTCAGCTGTGACGGATAATTAAAAGCCGCCGTCCTCTCCTCGGCACTCTGGACCCCCCGAGTCGGCTCTCAATAACCACCGCGATTGTTGCTCGATAGGGACCCTTAAATCTGAAAAGTGTTTCCCTTTCTTGTGGCACGATAAAGGTGTTGTTGTTCCGCCTTGTGAACATTTTGCAATTTAACTTTATGTGTAAAAACTTTGGGAAGCAGGTGAGAATTCGGTTCAAAGTTGCGAGAAAACAAGGCGAGAATTAGGACACAAAAATGGGGAAGCGGTGGACGTTTGTTTTAAAGTTAAAGGTCCGGTCGGGTCCCTCCTCCAGCAGGCCCACCACCTGCAGGAGGAACCATGTGGGCCCGGTGCGACGTGGGCGGTGGGCCTAAGACCCGGATAAGCCGAGGAAGACGAAATTATACATTTAAAAGTCAGACAAGTCGGCGGCGGGACCCCAAACTAGATCCAGGGTTTACTCATGAGCTGGACCGAACAGAACCGCGTGGTGGAAAACGGGGCCTGCATGCTGCAGCGCCGCGTGCGAAACCCACGTTTCAAGCGAGAACCGCGGCGCGGGGCAGCTAACCGCGCTGGAACCGGACGGGAAAGTGAACTGCGAACCGGAGTGGTGCTGACTTATTGAAATTAGCACAGAGGGGGAACGGAGCTGCTGATAAGCGCGGCGCTCGGCGTGGAAACCGCCTATCTGCTGTTTGATCAGCGATGACACACTTCCACGCCTCGCACCGCCTCCGCGCGCGCGCGCGCGCGCGCGTGCGCGTGTGTGTGAGTGCGAGAGAAAGAGAGAGAGAGAGAGTGTATTTT
>CAAKHG010038103.1:0-10071 GCA_901007715.1 Dactylopterus volitans | reverse complement strand
GGAAAGTAACTGCTGCCTCTCCCTGAACTTTTTCAAGTGAGGGAATAGAGCGCCCATGATTACTGCTTCCACCGTTCGATCACACACACACACACACACACACACACATATATACTATAATATAATATACTAAATATATACTCATATATATATATATATATTGGCCAAGTCTGTAGGATACAAACACAACAGGGACGACCAGTAACAACAACAACATACACACACACCAATAGCACAGATAAAAAACAACAAACAATACCACTAATACACAGTTAAATACAGTAAAAGTAAAATAAATAGAAGCAATAAAAACGGGAGGGCTATTTACAGTAAGGGCTATTTAAAGTAGAGCATTGGGTGGGAGTGGGTAGTGTAAATAGGGCAAGCGCAGCTGTGCAGTGCAATGGATTATTATAAGGTGCATATATGAGGAGGTAGAAGTGTTTATGAGGAAGTGGAAGAGTTCAGCAGAGTGACTGCCTGGGGGAGGAAACTGTTCTTGTGGTTCCCTGCTGGTTTTGGCGAACAGCGCTTTGTATCGCCTGCCAGATGGGAGGAGTTTGAACGATCTTTGTGTCCGGGATGTGAGCGGTCTGCAGAGATCTTTGCCGCCCGTTTCCTGACCCTGGACCGGTACAGGTCCTGGATAGGAGGGGGGTTGGCGCCGATTATCCTCTCTGCAGCCCTGCTTGTCCTCTGCAGTCTGACCCTGTCCCGCTTGGTGGCTGATCCAAACCAGACGGTGATGGAAGTGCAGAGTACAGACTGGATGATGGCGGTGTAGAAGGTTATCAGCAGCTCCTTAGGCCGGTTGAGCTTCCTGAGCTGTCGCAGGAAGTGTAGCCTCTGCTGAGCCTTCCTTCGCACAGTGTCAGTTTGTTGGCTCCACTTCAGGTCCTGGGAGATGGGGGATCCCAGGAACTTGAAGGAATCCACTGTGGACACTGCTGTTCAGGATGGTGAGTGGAGGAAGCATGGGGGGGGGGTTTAGCTCAAGGTTGTTCTGACTACACCAGAGGACCAGCTGTTCCACCTCCTGTCTGTAGGCAGACTCGTCACTGTCCTGGATCAGACCAGTGACAGTGGTGTCATCCACAAACTTCAGGAGTTTCACAGAGGGGTTGCTGGAGGTGCAGCCATTAGTGTACAGGGAGAAGAGCAGTGGAGAGAGGACAAAGTCCTGTGGGGCACTGGTGCTGGTCCAGGTCTTGGTTATGATGCTCCCCAGCCTCACCTGCTGCTTCCTCTCAGTTAGGAAGCTGGTGATCCACTGACAGGTGGAGGCAGGCACAGTGAGCTGGGACAGCTTCTGGTGGAGGGTTTCCAGGACAATCGTGTTGAACACCAAGCTGAAGTCCACAAGCAGGATCTGTGCGTACATCTCTGGAGTGTCGAGGTGGTGCTAGGAATTCAGAGAATTCTTTAAAAAGTCCATATTGTGTTCCGGCTTCCAGACTGCACTCAGCAGTGGGTGGGATTGACCCAACTCAACCATATTCATTTCAAAGTCGGACAAAGAGAAGACCAGAGACAGCTGCTCACAGTGAAAGCAGCAGCTCCCTCTACGGGACTGGAGGGCCTTCGGGAGTTGAGGAACGTACAATCAGGCGGAAGAAGTTCAGAGGAAGCGCTCGACTCACCATCACTCAACCAAGTCTCAGTAACAAGGAAAAAGTCCAGCCTGTAGGAAGCAAGGAATTCTGCAGTGTTACTATTACCTGAACTAATCTACTCATTCTTCTCTGTTCCCACCCGTCTCTCTCTGTACAGGGAGGATACTTCCCTGAGCACGTTAAGTGTATGAGCAGCCTGCGATGGCTGAAGCTGAACAGGACGGGGCTGTGTTACCTCCCGGAGGAGCTCGCCTCTCTGCAGAAGCTGGTGAGACATTCAGGGCCGTTTACTTGTTGTGAGTTACAGGGGACACGGGTTCATAGCATGAGGGAGGTTTCCTGCCTGACTGTATGTAAATGTCCGAGTTAGATGAGCACAGTGTTTTTAATTGAAAGTAAACAGACCTGTGATCACCTGGAACCTTTAGTTCATCAGACACAGTCAAGTATATCGACTCGATAAAAGCCAGCAGCAGCAGCGTTGGCTCACCCTCCGCAGCGTCTTCAAAATCTGTACTGGTAGTGATAGAAGCAGTGAGCTGCATTACATTTATGTTGTTGGTCATAGATTAAAAAAAATGTTGTGAAAAAAGCGTTGTCTGCTCTATTAACACGTTTGTTTGCATCGTTGTTGCTGACCTGAGTCAGATGGTTCCAGTTTATAACTCATTAACAGCGAGCTCAGTCCTGCTTTAATCCTCCTCACTCCGATAGGACAAACTCATCAATAACTGTGTTGAAACAATGATCTGTGCTCACATGCTTGATCTGACAAGTGAACGTAAATAAGATGAGTGTGTTGTCATGGCCAGCAGTCACATGAGGTGTGTTTAATCAACATCTGCTGTCATTTCATTCTGTTTGCAGTAACTTACTTTAGTTTACAGACGGCCCCACTGCGTGTGTGCGTGTGTGCGCGTGTGTGCGTGTGTGTGTGTGCGTGCGTGTGCGTGCGTGTGTGTGTGTGCGCGCGTGTGCGTGCGCGTGTGTGTCCGTCCATCAAACCACTGACAGCTTCTGTCTTGTAGGAGCATCTGTCCGTGAGTCACAACAGCCTGACCACCCTTCATGGAGAACTGTCCAGTTTGCCAAATCTACGGGTAAATAACATGAAACGCATATGTATATTATTTTTGTTGATTTCATACATGTTACGCACAACAATATTTATCAGCTGCGTTCGAACCGTTGATTTCATTCTAATGTTCATATATATATATATATACTGTATACTGTACATACGTCAACTTGTGTAAGGTAGTTTGGTAGCCATGCCATGAGTACATTTCACCATGTGTGCAGGCGGTGGTAGCCAGAGCCAACAACCTGAAAAACTCTGGAGTCCCAGATGACATCTTCCAGCTTGATGACCTCTCCGTGCTGGTACATGAGGATTTCACATGATTTCATCTCCACTTATTACAGCCATAAAACAACAATAAGCAACCATTTTACCTTCATACAAAGAGCCACAACTTGGTGGCTCTTTCAGTCCAACTCTGACTCAGTGCTTGTTGTGGCACTGTGTAACTTGGTTTGAGTGGGAACGAGCTCCTGTGAGACATGTGTCAGGCTTTGTAATGGATTTTAAGTAGAAACACCAGAGGTGTCTCAACGGAGGAAATGTAGAGAAAATGAGGGAGAGGCAAGTTGCTGTTGGTGTAACTGCATTTTAGCTCACACCTACTGTGCATTCAGATGTTGATGCCCACCACAGAAGCTAAAGTCTCCTCACCTCATCATGGTTCTGGTCCTCCCTCTCGTTCCCGTGTCAACATCGCTTTCATCAGCATCTCGCAATGACCACTTTCACCAGTAGAGGGTGCCACATCTCAGTAGAAGTGCATATTGTTGCTTTAAAGTTGCTGTGTCGGTCCAGCCACTCGACGTCCAGATAATTGCTCTCTGTCTTCATTCTGGTTCCCGGCCTGTTCTTTACATCTGCTCTCCTGACACAACTATGAGATCCATCTTTTTCAACTCATATGAAACCCAACTCCATCAACAGTAAAGCAGCCTTGCAGATTTTTTTAAAGCCTGGAATAATCCAACTTTACCTAACAAATGTCCCCTCTTCTCCTGCAGGACCTCAGTTATAATCAGCTGACAGAGATCCCCAGAGACCTGGAGAACAGCAGGAACATGCTTGTGCTCAATCTGAGCCACAATGGCATTGATTCCATCCCCAACCAGCTTTTCATTAACCTGACTGACCTGCTGTATTTGGACCTGAGTGACAATAAGCTGGACAGCCTGCCGCCTCAGATGAGACGCCTGGTCCACCTGCAGACCCTCATCCTGAACAACAACCCGCTGATGCATGCTCAGCTACGGTACAGAAGCTGGACTCTGCTGCTTTCAACTCCCCAACCAGATGTTCACCCTCTTCTTCAGCTAACTGTGGTGTGTGTGTGTGTGCGTGTGCGTGCGTGCGCGTGTTGTGTGTGTGTGAGTAGCCAGCTGCCTGCCATGGTTGCGTTACAGACGCTCCATCTCAGGAACACCCAGAGGACCCAGAGCAACATGCCCACCAGCCTGGAGGGGCTGACACACTTAGCAGGTAACACATGAATGCATGAATGCGCATGTGCGTGCGCGCGCGCTGACACACACACACACACACACACACACACACAAGGATGCATCTATCACACACTGTTGTTCTGTTGTTTCCAGATGTCGACCTGTCGTGTAACGACCTGACTCGGGTGCCAGAGTGCCTCTATTCATTGGCCAGTTTGAAGAGACTCAATCTGAGCAGTAACCAGATCTCAGAACTGTCGCTCTGCATCGACCAGTGGACCCAGCTGGAGACGCTGAACCTCAGCCGCAACCAGCTCACCTCACTGCCTGTAAGGATGATGCTCGCTCGCTCGCTCGCTTCTATCTCTCTCTCTCCCTCCTCTGTCCTCTCTGTCTGTCTGTCTCTCTCTCTCTCTCTCTCACGCACACACACGCACACACACACACACACACACACACACCGCTCTCCTCCTGTCGTCTGCAGACATCTTGGGGAAGTTGCATAACTGTGGTTCTTATAGTTAAAAAAGGAAGAAAATGGCTACATTTCAGTCATGGCCATTCAGCAGCGGTGGTGGCAGAGGAGATGCATATCTGGCAAATAATTCCAAACACTCTGTGAGGCTACATCGAAAGTAGATTACACCATGAGATTTTCTGATCCAGGGGATTGTTTAGCTAAGAGAAGCGAAAGCCGTAGCTGTATTATTGAATAAGTACCTACTATTTAGCATTTCTCTTTATTTTTTATATAAAATGTCTCAACTTCAAAGTTTGTGTGTCTCCATCCAGTCTGCAATCTGTAAGCTTTCTAAACTGAAGAAGTTGTACGTGAACTCCAACAAACTGGACTTTGACGGGGTCCCACCAGGCGTGGGCAAACTGTGCAGCCTCACCGAGTTCATGGCGGCGAACAACAACCTGGAGCTCATCCCTGAAGGACTCTGCAGGTGGGCTTCCACGGATCAGCACACACAACACCATCAGCTGCAAGTGCAAGTCACTGATATGTTAGTTACAGCAGAAAGTCTCTAGTTCCTCACTTTTTGGTTGTTAACTCCATCATCCATTACCTAGAAGGCTCAACAGGGTTGTCATGAGTAACCTGTTAATAGAATAGAATAGAAACCGTAGTCTTTTATTGAATGATAGTTTGATATTGATTAAAGAGAGACAAATTAAGCTTTCAGCATTTCATCACCACACAAGGACATTATCAGCGATAAACAATGTGTGTTTTGTGTTGTTGTCCAGGTGTGGCAAGCTGAAGAAGCTGGTGCTAAACAAAAACCGACTGGTGACGCTGCCTGAGGCCATCCACTTCTTGAGCGACTTGGAGGTACAACGCTGAGGCCACCAGCAGAGAGGATCTGCTGTGTGTCGGCTTAATGCTGCACCCATGTATGGTCGAGACTAGTAAAAAATGTCAGAGTGAAGATCTGAGCTTCAACAGTTAGTTAGCTGATTGACAGATTAATTTTCTGCTGGTCAGCTAATGGTTTTAGTCCTTTTTTAAATCGCCTTGTGGTTCAGATGTTCAGTGCCACAGGAAAGTCAGCTGAACGTCTTCAGGATGAGCTTTTCCAGCGAAAATGCTCCTGAGATTTCTGCCAACTACGGCTTTTAGGTGCATTCTGTTGCCCCCTGGTGGTATCGATGTGTTACTGCTGGGATAAACAAGGGAAATGTAAACGGATGTTTTTGTAAATAACAATTTGAATATTCACAAATAATGATCCATCCTTGAAGACCTGCTTGTTTGGCATTTGAAGACGTCACCTCTGAAAGTGGGACATTTGAATGGAAATCATGCATGATGTCATTTAGATATAACTAATAAGTGACTGATAAGTTATTGATGGAATTCACAAATGAAGCCCTAAAATACTTACAAATACAGCATTTAGTTGCAAACAAACATTGTCAGGTTCGGTAGGACAAAATGCATTTTTTAATTGTTTATGGAAAGTTGTATGCTAGAAATACCAACTCTTCTCATCAATTTATCATCTCTGTAGGTCCTGGACGTTCGTGAGAACCCCAACCTAGTGATGCCTCCGAAACCAGTGGACAGAGGAGCAGAGTGGTACAACATCGACTTCTCCCTCCAAAACCAGCTGCGGCTGGCTGGAGCTTCCCCCGCTACTGTAGCTGCTGCTGGAGGAGGTGTGTGCGTGTGTGTGTGCGTGTGTGTGTGTTTTGCTATCTTGCACTGAGGTCCAGATTCTTGTGTGTTCCCATGAAGAATCCCATGTCCTGGTGTTAACCAGCGTCTGGTACTGTGTTCTCGTGCAGGAGCCAGTCCCAGAGATCCGCTGGCAAGAAAGATGAGACTGAGGAGGAGGAAGGACTGTTCTCAGGATGATCAGGCCAAGCAGGTGCTGAAGGGCATGAGTGACGTCGCACAGGAGAAGAAGAATCTGGAGGTAAGGAAAAAGGCTGAAAGGACAGTGAGTCATAATCTTAAAAGAGAAGATTCATTTTATTTACCAAGAAATCCACCAACTTTACAGGAGAACGGAGATTTGAAATATGGAGACTTGAAGACCCGGAGATGGGATAAGAATCTAGAGAAACCTCACTTGGACTATTCTGAGTTCTTCATGGAAGATGTAGGGCAGGTAATTGTGTGTGAGTGTGTGAGAGAGAGAGATGCTCTTTCAGTCAGCCATTCAGGGTCCCTTGGCTGACCTTCCTTCCTGGGCTTGTCTTCTGGTACTTCTTGCTCAGCCTGTTGTGGTTGATTGAGTGTGAATATTGATCATATGAATGTCAGGTTGTTATTTGGCAGCTTTGCGCAGACAGAAGCATTGATTTCTAAACTCCTCAACCCTGCAGGTTCCTGGTGTGACAGTGTGGCAGATAGAGAACTTTGTTCCCATGCAAGTGGAAGAAACGTTCCATGGAAAGTTTTACGAGGCCGACTGCTACATCATCCTCAAGGTAACTAGTTTACAGAAACCCTCCTCCTCTTGGTGATCTCACTCTGAGTCTCGACTCTTGTACATCTCACATTCTTCTCTTTGTAACTGTAGACATTTCTGGATGACAACGGGGCTCTGAACTGGCAGATCTTCTACTGGATTGGCCAGGAAGCCACACTTGACAAGAAGGCTGGTTCTGCCATCCATGCCGTCAACCTCCGGAATTTCCTTGGAGCCGAGTGCAGGACAATCCGGGAAGAGATGGGAGACGAGAGCGAGGAGTTCAGCGCCGTACGTATAAACAGCAGTCACTTCATGCAGGAAACTTGTTATAAAGTCGGTCATCATGACCACTTTTTTCCTCGTCGCTTGAGCACGAGTCCTGACTCGTCTCATTATAGCTATTGACCCCTCAGCATCTGTATGACCCCTCAGTGCAGATATATGTAACATTCATTTATGACCCCCCAGTCTGATGCTGGGGGGTTACAGATGCCCCCCAGCATCTGTAAGACGCCTTTGCCTTCAGATGCTGCTGTAAATGTGTTCAGGTGTTTAACAATGAGATCGCCTACATCGAGGGGGGCACGGCCAGTGGATTCTACACGGTGGAGGACACACACTATGCTGTCAGGTAGCTCTTTTTTACTTTTTTATTTCTAGTTGAATCTATTTTTTGCAGCTGTTATTGTAAAACTCTTCTGAAGAGCGGTCTGTTGTCATAGAAACACTTCATTGTCTACCTCTTTGCAATTTGAGTTTTTTCTTGTGGTCAAGATTGAGTGTGAAAACAGGATTGAAAAGTTTTGTGTTTCATCAGGTTGTACAGAGTTTATGGAAAGAAAAACATCCGCCTGGAGTCTGTACCCGTCAAGTCCTCGTCCCTCGACCCACGGTGACTCAACACACCCTTCCCGCCTCATGCACTCGATACACTTATGTTTCCGAACACTCCGGGTGTCCTGCCGTCTAACGCCTCCCGGTGCCTCTTCTGCTGGCTGCAGACCTTCAGTAGAATGACCGCTTCTCTTTTCTTACTGCTCTTTTTCACGTGCGATATAGGATAACTGTGTCGGTAACATCATCTCTCCGTTTGGCAGCTACGTCTTCCTGTTGGACACAGGACTGGAACTCTTTGTCTGGAGAGGAGCCAGCGCTACTCTGAGCGGCACCACCAAGGCCAGGTGAGAGGAACCTCAGTCAACACATCCGTTTCAGGAGAGGGATGTGAGGGAACTTCTTTAAGGGGCAACAAAGAGTTCTTCCACATTAACTATCAGTTTCAGAAGTATTGGTGATGGAACCGACTTAACAAATAAGGAGGCCACAGGTTCTGTAGTTTGGCTAATCAGGTGAGGAGCAGTGCAGCCTTGACATGAGCTGATAGGACAGACAGCAGAGCCCCGCCGGAACCATGAAGCCGCTGTTCCAGGCAAAACTCCTTGTTGTTGCTTTGAGATATGGAGGTTTCATAAACATCTAACTCCTAAACGATTGGGATTATAATATTGCCTGAGGACTTATTCCAGTACTGTTAAACTGCATTTGGTCATTCTTTTCATCTCTCAGGTTATTTGCAGAAAAGATAAATAAGAACGAGCGTAAAGGGAAGGCGGAGATCACCACCCTCATGCAGAACCAGGAGCCTCCAGCTTTCTGGGAGGTGTTGGGCGGGCAGCCAGAGGAGATCAAGAAGCACGTGCCAGAAGACTTTTCTCCTATCAGACCCAAACTATACAAGGTTCATCTTCTCAGTGACCCTCAGTTCTACCTATATGCTCAGGTGTAGGCTGGAGCAGGTGTGATGACTGTACACCGGTTCAGTTGGTCCTTGTTCACACAGGCTGTGTTAAGATAAAAATTCAGTGCTTAAAAACAGGGGAAATGCTGCTGCTGCTGCTGCTGCTGCTGCTGCTGCTGCTGCTGCTGCTGCTGCTGCTGCTGCTGCGGGTGGTCAGTAACGGCTCTGTGTTTGGTGGTCCATCGTTGTTCTGTAGGTGGGTCTGGGTCTGGGCTACCTGGAGCTGCCTCAGATCAACTACAAGCTGTCCGTCGAACACAAAGACCACAAAATCAAACTGGACACGCTGCCAGAGCTCAGACTGGTATGTCCCCCCGCTGCACACATGTCAGATAATCCCACAGGAATTCAAAGAGCTTCACTTTAGTGTCTCCAAAGCAGCTTTCTGAACACTCCTGTCCTCACGCACGTTCCTCCGTCCTCAGGTGCAGTCTCTGCTGGACACAAAGGCTGTGTACATCCTGGACTGCTGGTCTGATGTGTTCATCTGGATTGGGAGGAAGTCTCCTCGTCTCGTCCGAGCTGCTGCCTTAAAACTGGGGCAGGAGATCTGCTCGATGCTGCACCGGCCAAAACACGCCTGCGTCACCCGCAACCTGGAGGGCTCAGAGTGTCAGGTAGCGCTTGACGTGGCTCCACTGCAGCAGTCCGGCATCACTCAAGAAGCTCTTTAAACACCCGTCTTATCAGGTCTCGCTGGTTTTGGTCTCTGTGCGCTCATCTTTTAAAATTTGGAGCACGCGATCAGAGGTTTTATTTGAGGAGTGGTGTCCTCTAAACAGCCTCGTCCCCCTGTGACATCACTGCGTTACTGTGGCAACAACTGCCAGAGGAGGGCAGGGAGAGATTCTTCCATCACTAACTCCAACCCGCGGACTTTCAAAACGGATCACAACATGTTCATCAAAAGTGTTTGATTAGACGAAATGCTGTTACCAATGTAATGACGGTTGGACTTTAAGTGCCATGATGGCCGCTGCGTCACACCGCTGCAGGCGGTTCACACACACTCACTCCACCGTCTGCGTGTCCTCTCTCAGGTGTTTAAGTCCAAGTTTAAGAACTGGGATGACGTGCTGAGGGTGGACTACACCAGGGCGGCCGAGACCGTCCAGCAGAAGGACAACCTGCAGGGAAAGGTCAGCCCTGTGTGGGTGTGTGTGTGTGTGTGTGGGGGGGGGGGTTGGTGGGGGGGGTGGGGGGGGTGAGT
>CAAKHG010038092.1:0-10841 GCA_901007715.1 Dactylopterus volitans | reverse complement strand
GGTCTGTTCGCGCGCTCATTGTAGGCTACTCAGCTAATTAAGTAACAGGGACATGGATTTTTAAGTTATGCCAACTGAATACACCTATATGTTGAGTTGAGGCAGAAATATCTGTTGAAAATCCATGCATTTTTGAGTTAATTTTGTTGATTTCGAGCTGTACCTACTAACTCCATGAATCATTTCTTGGAGTGTACATAACTTTAAGTAGTTTTGAAATATATATTTATTATTTTTCCAGAGGATAGATTCTGTCATTTCAGATGGTTTTATCATGCTGGTGTACATTGTTTGGTTTCAATTAGTTATTTGATTCTAATACAAGGTGTTTCTGAGACATTAGGAATTGTACATTATAAGGTCAAAGTTTAGCAGTAATCCACTTGTGATGGGATCGGCTGGTACTTCGACCTCCTGGCTATATTTTCTCACCACTACTGTGCCAAATCTTGCTCCGAGTGATTCCTCTTGTGCAAGCTGGCAGCGCTTTCTGGATGTTTCGAGGACAGCGGGAAGAAGCGAAAACGAATTGTCCAGATTTCACAGCATATATGGCATAAACCAAAATGGCAACCTCGCAGGATGAAAACAAAGAATGAGGATGGCCACACTTGAGGATGGCTACAAAAGGCAGTAAATCCACATCCACCCCCTCCCGGTAACATGCCCAACTTTAGAGCAGAAATGAAAATGTTTCCAGGCTGTTAAAAAAAGAAAGAAAAAAAAAGACATTGAGAAAGAGTGTATTGTTCCAAAACCATGAGTGCCTGTTTCAAACTGTAAAAAAAAAAAAAAAAAAAAAAAAAAAAAAATTCTGCTGCAAACATAGCAGTATTGCACTCAGTAGCTCCAAATTATGTCACCAGTGAAAGATGGGAGCTCCTGGAACCAGGTTACATACAGCAGATGGAAGTGGAGATGCTTTGTCCATATATATATATATATATATATATATATATATATATATATATATATATATACAGTCTGCAGTAAAAACCTAAACACATCTTAACCATTCTGTTGACACTTTCCAAAATGTAACCTATTAAACTGGTCACATCTGAGAATGACAATCAAACATCTGGCTCATAGTACACGATATGTTTGACCCCTCTATGATTTGTCCCCCCCATGTGTGAATCATATATGTGAATACAGCCAATAATCTGCAAATGCTGCTTTGTATTTTCCCACGTTGCTTGGCCTTAGTCCTCGTATCATATGCAAATGAGCATTTCAGACTTGACGCAGCTATTCACCAAAGACGCAAAGGCATGTACCTGTAAAGGCCATTAATTCATTTTAAATCCATTCATTGTCTGCGTAAACGCACAGCAGGACTGCTGAGTGCCTGAATTTGTCCATTGTGTGCTTCCGTGTCTGCCTTCCTACGAGCCAGTGAGTCTGATGCATGGCGAGACCGCTGCATGAACAAAAATTTTCCTCTAAACAATGGCGCTTGGACGGCTCAAGGCAGCCATAACTCCCCACGCGTGGACACACTCTACTTATCATGCCCAAAACGGTATGTGTGATAAATCCACAGTAGTGACTCAGGTTTATGTCCCTCTGTCATGATACAAGATATGCGGGGCATTATTTTCTCACCATAACATCTGTATCTGTGCTTCTTCAAGCAGCGACACGAGATAAAGAAATGATTATGCCACATGAGTTGTACGTGAAAAGTAGAATAACTTGGACACTATAAGATGTAAATGGTAATTTATCTGGTGCCATAAGCCAGCTGTAATTTTGCTGGCGCACCCAAGAAAATTTTGTTTTTGTTTTCTTTGTTCCATCACTTTCCAATGTTTCTCAGCTGCTCAGCCTCAAGACGGAGGCAAAAAGTGTAACACTTGATTTATCTGCTCGTGCGAGCTCCTGGCACATAGCAGCATCCTGCGTCCTTAAATGTGCAGGAAGTTGTCGAATGAATGGGCAGCTGGTTATGTCTAAGCAATAAAGGGGTCTTGAAATGTCACTGGGTGAGCTTTTCCCTTGCGTCGCTTCAAACATGGCATTTAACTTTAGATTTGAATGGAAACAATCCGCGTTCCGGATTGCAGGAGGCAGCTATAGGAACTGGAAGTTGGAACTGAATTGCATATTCATTTTTCATTCTTAAATAAGATACTTACAAAGCCATCGATGCATCATATCTGACCATGCCAGCACGTGATCCTAAACCTCCTACAATTCAAGGGTGGGTACCTGGCTGAGCAATTTAAGAAGTGTGTCAAACAGGGATAATACAATGGCTGAGGAATCATCCTGTCCTTGAAAAGGAAATTTAAGTATAAAAAGCTTCTCGATGGAAGTTTGGATCACATCAAAGCTGCGTGAACATATTACAGTTGTCTTTTCACCGAAGCAAAGCATGTTTTTTTTGTTTTGTTTTTTTCTGATGTTAAGAAGGATGCTAATGATAAGACGTGGTCAAGCTGTGTTCACCAAACGATGCTGGCAGACTGCAAAAAAAGTTTTATGATAGAGAGAGAATAGCTAAACTAATCTGTGCAACCACTAGGTGAGCATCCACAGACTGTGGGACCATCAACATGAGAATCTGGGTCAACCACCATACAAGCTTCCAGGAAAACTATGAATACATTTTCATATCATTCGTAAGGCCAGTGATGTCGTGGGGGTGGAGCTGGACTCTCTGATGGTGGTGTTGGAGTGGAGAATGCTGTCCAATATAAGAGCAGCACTGGAAGACTCCTCCCACTCGCTCCGCAACATGCTGGCGAATCACAGGAGCTCATTCAGTGGGGCGCTGATTCCATCCAAATGCACCACGGAACGACACAGGAGATCATTCCTGCCTGTGGCCATCAGACTATGTCATTCTTCTGGTTTACTGCAGTAAATACACAGAGCAAGTTACACAGAGTGTCTGTTACCTACTTCTCTGTTCCAAAAAGCACTTTACATTTATTTTCCACCTAATATAGTTTCTATTGATTTGTTTATATATTGTTCATACTGCTCATATTGGTTCAATTTGTATTTTGTAATATTGTTATAGGAAAGAAATTCCAAAATATATATTTTATATTTATGTATACTGACATGGAGCAACTGTGACAATTTCGTCCGGGATTAATAAAGTATTTCTGATTCCGACAATAATTCATGAATGACGCGGAAAAGGATACGGAAACAAGGCAGTTTGCACAAGCTTCATTCACTGCACTGACTGGACGCCACTCACATCAGTATGTAACCATGACTACCTGGGTGTAACAGCACACCTCACTGATGATCAATGGAAATTGTACTCATTGCCTTTATTATATTGTCCCAGCTTCGATTTTAACATAAGAGCAAGCTGAGATATTGTAATTGCAGTTAAAGAAAGTCTGTTTCCTTTAACCCGTTTAGCAGGCTTTTCTTCTTTCCCAAACTACACATCAATTTCTTGCATTTACTTGTCTTCGGAGAAGTATTTTAAAATTGTATTCAAGTCACCATTAATCACAGCCTGCTTCTTTGATTACTGTGATTACATTTTTCAGTCAACTGACAGCACTACTTTAGTCACATTTCAGCTATACAAGAAACCAACAAAAAAAAAAAAAAATGCTGGTGTGTCATGGAACAAAGGTTTGAGGCTGAATTCTAAGCCAGAGTAAGCCCCAAGGTCACCCTGAAAGAGATTTGTACCCTTTCATTTTCAGGCTGTCACATGCCAGTGGGTCTGAATAAAAACTTGCATACTCCTGGGCTTTGATGGCCCACACTTTGACACCATTGCAGCATACAGAATTCATGTTTTCAACAGGAGAACAATAGATAAAAATAGTGCTGACAAAATGTCACAACCATTCTACCAGCAGACACAACTTAACAACAAAAGCTCCAATTTTTTCTAACATTTGTCCCCAGCCGCCGTGGGGAAGATAAACCTAATTGGCTGCTTCACATGACACACTTTGTTAGGTTGATAACCTTTCCACGCGAGCTGTCCCTACTCCATACTCTGCTCCAACCTCTTCACTCTTCTCCTCAACTTTGTTATTCTGTTCTTTGTCAACATTGTATTTGATTTGCTTCTTTACTTTTCAAAACAATATTCGGGGCAGCTTTTGTTGATGCCCTGATGATTTAGCTTCCAGCTTAGCCTAACTTGCTAGCTTTCAAGCATGGCATAACCTAACCCCTCACCACAGCTTGAACATTTGAACATTTGCTAAGAGTGCCTATGCACGGCTATTCCAACTAAACTGAAAGCTGTTCTTGAGCTATCTGGAGTACATACCCACTGCTGTTCCCTTTTCACCCCAGAACACTAACGATAAAATTAGTAATACCATCAAAATTAGTAATACCATCACTAAGGTCGGGTGTATTTTACCCGATATATAATATTCTGGATAAAATATAGTGTTTCATCAATTTATGTAAAAGTACAACACTGTATGCCAAATTGTAGTATTCTTCTTTAATTTCCGATTATACAATATCACATAAAATAAAAAATATATATATATATACCATGGGGGACCCTTTAAAAAGGCAACAAAATTGTTGAAAAATCAGGTAATCCTTAACGAGAAGGTTCCAAACAAAAAAAAATAATGGAGCTGGGAACTTGTTCTTGAAAATCAAGACAAGAATTGTGTGGGTGAAAATCACCCAACGTCAGTGTTCTAGGGTTAAAAAAAGGTTTGAACATAATGAAATAGAGGGGTTCTTTCCAGTTTCTTATGCCAGCAGATGCCTGAGGGTAACCCTCTGTATGTACGTACTTATCAGCTGAAAAACACAATAGGACCGTAACATTTAGTCTGACGGAATCCAAGTTCAAATGTGATAGCAATGCCGCAGTAAATGTTTTACTAAGTTCATGTCAAAATGGTTTTCAATAAAAGGCTTTTTGGAGACTCAACGAACCCTTGATTTAAAGTAACTGAACTATACACACAGCATAATCCCGCCAACCCTCCCATCGCCATGGTATCAGTCTGTGCTGTCTGTTCTAGCTTTGTGGTACAGCTTACCTATTTGGCAAACTGGCCCACTGGTCATGATGAAGTTCATTCGTGTTTGGCAATGTGGGAAGACTCGCAAGAGCAGGCGGCCAGTTGCATGGCCCAGTCTGTGGTCACATCGTCGCAAATACAAATTGTTTTTGTTTGTTTTTTCACCCTTGACAGCCATTACTGGGGGGGTGTCACTTTTTTCTACATTGGCAGTTGCAAATGTGAAAGCTGTCAATTCAATGTTTTAATGTTTGAATTTAAAACATGAATATGATCATTCACAAATAATGATTTGTAGAATGAAATGTGTATTTAAAACAAAATAGTGCTTCATACATCAAAATTACATTAATCTGTGTCCCAATTCAGAGACCGCTTAATCCAGCCTTTGTGGCCTCTGGAGGCCGTTGTGGCCTCCCTGGACCTTGGGCCCTCAATGGCGATACAGCCACAGAATGGATTCGCAGGAGACCACCTTTAATTTCTTCACAGACCGCCAGGGGGCCACAGACAATGGATCTTCTGTCGCATAGCAGAATTGATAAGAGTTGAGTGCTATGAAGAAAGATCTTGTTGATAAGACCAATGACGAAAAATGACTGCATCTGTGTTTGAATAGATCCTTGAATCACACCTTGCTTGTGTACTGGAATGCCTGCATGTTGTATTTCATCAATGACTGCCAGCAAAAAAAGTCCTTAAAAGCAAATGTATCATAAAGAAGAAGGACAAAAGACAAAGAGCAATGCATTGCCTGATTTCTCATTGGTTCTAACTTTTGTGAAGTGGATGAATAATTGACATGGTTTGTGTTTTTGAACCGACACCAGCTGATTGTCAGTGATGGAAGGTTTGAATGGCAGCAGGGTAACGTGTGGGGTGCCATGAAGACCAGTGACAGAACACCCATAATGATAATAAAGTGCTCACATCCAAAATAGTATCACCCAGAGTCAACGCATGCACCTCAAAGATTGGTGTGGGGCCTGCAAGACAAGACATTTGTTGCGCTCTTGATGTACTGCAACATTCCAAGTGGAATTTATTAAAGAGCCATATTTCTACACGAGTCAAAGATAATGCAAAGAATTCTCGCGTCTGCACTGCTGACATGGCTTTTTTGTTATTCCCACTCCGTCAAAGTCGCATTAAACTCAACATCTGCCGGTTTCTTTTGCCGCATCATTTTCAATTCCAACTGACTGTGACTCATTGTGAGTGCAATTACCAACAGCTGACACTTTGTACGACTGGCATTACTTTTATCAAGAGAGTGTGGGAGTTTCAGTGTTTACAGCGTGCAAATTAATGTTTGGCATCACTTTAAAAGTATCTCGATGTGGACCAAGACCAGAATTAAAATAATAATAATAACATTGGATTTTAAACCTGCATTCCAAAAAAAAACATTAAAATATCTGTTAGTGAATTATACAGATGCACTTCTAATTACATTGTTTCTATACTGCTGCTCTCAAAACTTTATTTTGTGGGGAGTGTGCCTAAAATCAATCATACCACAAGGATCATGTTTGTGGAAATGTGGGCTGCACAATAAGAAGGTCGGATGTCAGAGGGACATCATCATGCCTTTAGGTTTGGCCACTAGTCTGATTCGACCTACTTCATGATGTTAAATCCTCTCTCCCAGCCAACTTTGAAAGCCGTGAGCATCAGGATGAGATCAGTCAGAAGCTGATTGACATCTCTCATCTCAGGGATTTTTTTAGTTGCTCACACTCAAGATAAGGCTTGTCAGGGTTTAGTCTGGGGTCCAACATCTTTGTTTTGTTTTTTTTTTATATCTAGACTACTCTATTCTATCCACTTGACTTAATCTGATCAAAATCTGCTTCCTCTTCTCTGACCGCGGCCATTTATTGAAGCAGCGTGGCCATCAGAACACCTGGGCTCACATCCTCGAATCCGCCACCGGCGCTGTAAACGGCTCTCCGGACACGAGTCACCTTCGACATGTGGTCAGGGACACATGAGCATTCTGATGCCGGAAGCCATTGATCCCTCTGCGATAATACAAAATCTCACTTTCACTACACAATACGCGCTCTTTCCCCCAACACGCTGACATACATCTGAGCTGGTGGCTCAGGGAGTCCATCTGGCGTGTGTTTGCGGGTGGCGCTTTGTGAGGGGCAATTTTATACCATCCAAGTGAGGACATTTTGACAGAGTGACGACATCATGGCCCTCACTTTCTCAGACGCCTTCAAATGCCAGCTTGACGGTTAAGATTTAGTTTTGGTTTGAAGGTTAGGATTATGGTAATGGCTAAGGAATGTATTATGGCAATGATTGTGCTCACTAAGATAGCTGCGTGTGTCTGTGTCTGCGGGGGATCATATGTATGTAGCCATGATCCTGTAACTATCATGTTAAATTGGCAGTGCACATATTTCTGCTTTAATTATTATGCAGCAAATGATGCAATGTAAATGCTTACCGCGTTAACGACTGCAGAATACTGACACCATCAGCACTGCGAATGGTTCACTAAGCCTCACTTTTGCTTTGCAGTTCTGTTTTCCGCCTGCCCACTGGCGAGAAAACACAATTTGCAGCGCGTTCCTGAATGCAACACTCACGCGAAACTCCAGCAAATGAACCAGCTGCTACATGGAAGCCACAACCACCCAAAAACTTTTACTGCATAATGACGAGTTAAAAATCCCCTCGATTGCCACTTTGATGTCGCAGGATAGAATCAACCCGTGTTTGGGATTCATTGGCAGGAGCTATTATGAAACATAGCCAACGAGTCACAGTGAAAGAACTCGGCTGAAGTGAATTTCCATATCCATGCAGACAGGAATGAAAAAAATCTGAGTGGGAAAAGTAGTTGTTCTACTCAGAAGAGCATTTCATATATGCTAGGATTGGCTTATATTAAAATTCAGAGGATCTCAGGGCTCTCAGGAGCTCATTCACACTGGAATGTGTTGCAACATCTGTCATTACATATAAAATACATAAATAAGCTGCTCTTATTTGACTCTCTGATGTAATGTTGGAAACGGTGGACATTAAGGTTTACCATTCGTCTCAACACAGCTAAGTACAGCATACCCATCCTCAGTTTTCCTCAGTGTTTATTGGTCAACTGGCTGATGACTCCAAGTGATAATACATCATTTAGGTCTAAAACAAGTCTATTGTGTTCACTAGTGAGCTCCAGAGGTGTTGATGTGGAGCTTCGGACAAAGCCAGGCTAGTTGTCTTCTACGGTCTTCATGCCGGACACCATGTATCAGGCCGTAAACAAATATCAGCACTTGGAATATTCTTTGTGTGCTTTCGTTCTCACATCTTAAGGCAAAGACAAAAAAAAAATGTATTCGAAGTTGGATTCACATTCTTTAACCTGGTGATTTAAAAGAGTGGATTATCTCCAAAATCTCCATCCAATCTCTGATACATGGCGCATGCAGTGAGTTTAGCTAAAGCTAATAAGTCGCACCTGCACTCACTGGCATCAGTCGCTTCATTCTTGCTGCTCCAGCAGAAGTGGCTCATGTAATCAGGTACAGGCCTACAGCATGGCCAGTAGAAAGAGACTTGTGCAAACTGAGTATATATGCAGAACTGAACATGTTGTAAATACATACATGCCAAACATCGTGTGTACTGGAGGACATCAAGGCCCAAGTGTGTGTGTATGAGTGTGTGTGCGTGTGTGTGGCATAGTCACCAGAAGTCAAATGAAGAATTAATGGAGACAGCTGCTGGATATACTTGTCTTAGCTGCCCACAAGAAGGCGAGAACAGGAGTCCTCAGTCTAATGCAAAATTCAGTCAGCAGAATGAGACCGCTGATGCGACTGGACTCACATGATGGATTCAGCCATCTCACTGGATGACCCCTGTGTCTGCGTGTGCACCATTTTACATGTAGTGTGTGTTATTTCTATGTGTGTGTGTGTGTGAGACTGTACCGGGCCTGAAACTGAGGGATACATTTCCATCAGACCTGCTTGTTTGAGCGCAAGTCTGCAGCCTCTGTGTTTGTTTACTTGGATGTGTTTGGTGTGTGTGACTGTGCAGCGGTGAGAGATGATGGGTGCGTGTGTGTGTGTGACAGGTGTCTTGTTCGTGATGGATGGGTGGGGTTTCAAACGGCACAGACGCAACAGGCAGCAGCATCAGCGACTTCCTGTGCTGAAAAAAAGAAATACCACTGAGTATATTGGTATTCTAATAAGGTTGGAATTTAAACAGATACAGGAGGAATTTCATGACACTTGTGGAGAAACTGGGTCACAGCAGCCGCAAATAGTAGTATGATATACAGCCAGAGATTTAACAGAAAGCAACTGCCTTCTAAACATTAAGCATGAATTGAGGTTACATGAAATGCAGCCTTAATTCATGCAAAATAATGTTGTTTTTTTTTGTTTTCAAAAACGCAGCAGTGGATTGTTAGTGGCTGAAAATCAAGACTCGTGCAATCAAAACTATTCCGTGCTCTGCGTTTACTGAGATGACAGGATGAGCATGAGGTCAAAATGGCTTTTAAGCATGGAGTTAAAGTATGTGGAAGAAGTTTGCCAGAAAACATTTCTGCCAGAAGGCCTTTCTGAACCATCGTTGCACACCAGGGGCGTGACTGAACATGTGATACGACATGCAAAAGAGCAGCAATGCGAATTTGCCAGCTGATTCACGCCAGCTTGTGCTTCAGAAATCAACATGGATTCAACATTATCCAGTGATGATGATCTCGTCATCCTCCTCACTCCAGAAGACCCTTCTGGGCATGCTCGCACCAAATGTGAGGAGGCAAAGGGCCGACTACCAGGATCCTATTGACCAGAGTGTCTAGCCGCCTGTAGGTAGGTTGCTTTGAAGCTTTTGAATAGCTATTCATCGCCGTACAGCATATTTAGCTTTTGTGTTCAGTCATGGTGTGAAAGCTCAGAAAAATCAACCTTGTTTGGCAAAAAAAAAGCTTATTTTACTTTCTGGTTTCCAATATTCAAGTTCTGTCAGACAAAAACAACAGTTCGAAAATATGTTAGAATTTATCAAACGAACCCCACCAACCCTGCCTTTGTTGAAAGAGTCATGTTAATTAGCCTTCTGATTTACAATTGTACACAGAAGAGATGAACTTGCTCCATCCACCAATAGATAAAATAAAACTTCAGTTTCCTTTCTAAACAGTAACACATTTGGGAATTTCCATATTTCCATTTTCCGCAATGTTTTCTGGATATTCTTAGATCAAAGGCCAAAAATTCAGAGATTACCATCAACCAGGCAGCAGGTCCACAGAACATATGCGGCAATCTTTTGATTCCATCGCAACGTAGATTGGAGCACATTTAATATTATAACCAAATGATCACTCAAAGTAAAATAAATATGTGTAGTACATGAAATGCAAGGGATGGGATGTGATGGAAAGGAACGAGCGCTCACAGTGGGAGGAGGACGTGACAGGCAGAGATTAGGGCAGAGAGAGAAAAGAGCACTGGGAGAGAAACAAAATTTAATGGAAAGACAGAGACAAAGAGAGAGTCAGCCAGTCAGAGAGAGAGAGAGAGAGGGGAAAAAAAGGTAAACAGAGACTGAAAAAGAAGTAAGAGGGAAGAGAGGGAATCAATCTGCCATCGCAGGCTGCCACAGCTACAGACTGATTACAGCTGCCAAAAACAGCCTGTACTCTGTGTGTGTGTGTGTGTGTGTGTGTGTGTGTGTGTGTGTGTGTGTGTGTGTGTGTGTGTGTGTGTGTGTGTGTGTGTGTGTGTGTGTGTGTGCGAGGACCATTTTAAGTTTTGAGCCATCCTAGTGAGGACCGATGTCCGCCGGACGCAATAATGCCGGTGAAGGACAAAG
>CAAKHG010038077.1:0-10824 GCA_901007715.1 Dactylopterus volitans | reverse complement strand
AACACTAAAAAGTTGTTCTTAAGTCGGGCTGGAGGAGGCACTGGTGAATAAGTCTGTTGATTACCTGCAGATGATTCTCCGCACGCTCTCGGGTGTGGAAAAAAAACATATTTTTGCTACATTTTGAATATTTTCACTTCTACCTTCATGGCCCTTTTATGTGGAACTACATCTTTTTCAACCGCAGTTGTCTGTATTCCTATGACTGGGTTGAATGATTCGGCGCACTGTATTCCGCTGCACATCTCCTGATAAGGCAGTGACAATGCTCAAAATATAGTGCCGAATTATGGACTATTTTTCTTTTTCTTTTTAAAGTAACCCTTTCGTGAACTAGCTGAAATGCATTTTTCTGAAGTCCCAACCCACAGCAACTCAATCGGGCTGGCAGCATGCAGAGCGTCATCTGCTGCAGGTAAGACGCTGACATCCCAATTTAAAAAAAAGAACAAATAAACCCTCCCTTTCAGACACTGGTTTCACAGGTAATAATGAAATTCACACAAGCCCTTTTACAAGAGTCTACTTTTGTCACGCATACTGCAAAAACGATGATAACATTTGAGTTGTATTTTCCATCCGTTGGGTGTACCAATTGAAAACTTTTATTCACTCTTTTTAAGAATCGAGTGGAGCGTCGTCATGGAAGTCATTAAAGGTTATGTCAGCAAAGCGGGAGAGGAAAATGTAAAGTCAGGAACGCTGAGTTCTGCATGAATGCTGCTGAAAGCTCTTGAAACTTCTTGATCATTAGCTGCAAATTAGGGAACGTTGGCTTTCAGAGAAATCAAAAGGATTATTTTAGTTATTTAGAAGCAAAAGCCTCTGTGAGCATGCAGCCTGGCTCTGAGAGGCTTAAGGGGAAAAAAGCTGACAGAGCATCGCTGTTCATTGTTAGTAGCAGCGTAACAGCAAAAAAAGAAAAAAGAAGAAAAAAAAAACAGAAAAAAATTCAGTTATTTGAGTAAACAGCTGTTGCTTATCAGTGAGCACAAAGAAGTCTGTTAGGGCGGCTTAATGACAGTGTGAAACAGTCTTGGCCTCCTTCAGTTGAGATGGGTGGGTGGGGGGTCCTTTCTTACAGTATTTCACTTTGGTTCACGACTGAAGAATACAAAGATTTTCATCCGCTTGGACGTGATTTTTATACAAGTTCCAAAAATGACAGAGGTCAGACTGAACCCTTTCGTTACAGCAAGTCCAAAAAAGGAGTGAAGCACATGGAGAACCTGGAACAAATTATGAGCGTTTGTCAATGGCTCTATAAAGAGATGACAATTTATGTTAAAAGATTCCTTTGAAAATTACCGCAGGGACGAATAGTGGCAAAGAACTTCTGCACCGGAGGGTAAAAACAGAGCTGAGCGATGCCTCGCCTACTCTGTCCTCCACCACGTCGGTGTGAACAGGCTTTTCTCCAAAGACAATGTAATTGAAACTAATTTAACTACTGCTTAAAGAAAAAGTTTTAGATTTTGACATGTTGACACGTCTCCTCTTACTTCAGCAAAATCTGATTTCTAAGATTATATAGCTATCCACATGAATAAATCGCTCATTTTCACTGATACTGCCGTCAAAGAGAGACGCCACCACCATGATGTAACATTGCTACAGCTCCACGAAGCTCCACTGATACTGATTAATACTTGTAATCCACATGCCACAATGGAACCGTGAAGGAAAACAACTGCATCACCCTTAAAATCCAACCAGACTTTTTGTTGCCATTATTCAATATCAAACCGGCGGTTGTCAAACTCCACACCATTTCTATAAGCATTTCCGTTACGCGCACTCCGGAGCAACAAGAACGAGGGTCTGATTTTGAACCTCTCGACTCATTCCTCCCTCCAGGGTCTCAGGTGGCCCACTAACTCCACATCTGGGCTATTCCAGGAATGCATGTTACTAAGTGGGTCGTGATCAGAGAGGAGACTGACGGCTAATGTAGGACAAGGTGGCTAATTCATTGAAAGGAAACGGGTTTTTTAAGAGATGCTACAGTACGAGATTTTCAGCGGCTGTAACAAGGATGTTCCAGATTTCTGTCACCATAACGGAGCCAAAAGTGTTGTGTGGTTCAGTGGCTCGTAATCAGATTTCTGTTACTCGGGTGAGCTTAGAAAAAAACCCCGTTTTGAATTCAATAAACTCTTTCTAATTGAGTTCCAACAAAACATGGAATGCTTTCCATATGTGGCACTTGTTGCAGCATTATGGAAATGTGTCCGAACCTCAGCAGTTTTCAAATGTTCTCCAGCTTTTAAGTGCTTGAATCGATTTTGGCGAGTTTTGGTGATTTAACTCGACATCTGACACATAAAGCTCGGGTTACGCTCATGGGGGGAGCTGCTCAGCCTGTGGAAACGGTTACATAATCGTCTGTGAAAACAGTCCTGTCATCAAGATTACTGTGACTTAAAGCGTGCTGGGAGCCGAGATGGTGAAATTTGAAATTGTTTGGGCATTCACTGAGCAGAGTATTCTTATAGCTTTGTTAATATAAAGGATTTAAAGTTTCTTAGTAGCTTTTGATTGTTAATTTTCCCTTTTGTGGGACAAACCCAACTTTGCCAAGAATGGATATGGATAGATGAACTGTGTTCTCCCGAAACATTGCAGCCTTTCCGCTGTTTTTTTTTTTTTTTTTGCATCACTGCACTGTTCCTATCTTTGCACAACACACGATTTGTTGACGCGAGAACTCCTCCCACAAGTGACTCTAACAGACTAATGAAATAATAAACATGATGACTATTCTTGAGTGGCTCTGAAATGAAAATACTCACATAGATGAGGCCAGAGTAGTAGCGGTCTTTGAGGTTGTGAAGCACTGAGGCTTCGTTCAGGCAGGTGAGCTCCGCCATGTCTTCTACTTTACTGAACTTGGGTGGGTTCATCTTCTGGATATCGTCCTTGTTGACCACCGCCTTCTTCCCGTTTTCCGCAAGCTCCACCACCACCTCATCGCCGCGCTCCTCGCGAACACTGGCAGCCTCAAAGCCGTGGCGTTCCGAGGGGATCCAAACGAGCCTTTTGGCAGTCCAGTCGGCCTGTGCGGCCGGGTTATAGACCACGGCGCGGTCCACAAAGAGGTACCGCTCCGGGTCCTCTTGCCCGCTCCTCTGTGACATTGCTGATGGGAACCAGAAGTAGAACACGCTGGACCACCTGCGTGAACATCGAAATGATAAAAATAAAAAAAGATAATGGTTAAATGAACTTTATTTTTTCTACACTTAATGCAGCAGTATGTTCAATGCGGTTCACTGGTCCGAGCACAGGTGAGATCAGCGCTGCGGCTCAAGACGGTTGTGTGAAAGATGATTTTTAAATCTCAAACTACCGTTACTGTCTAGCTCAGAAGTACAAGTACTTTCAATATCATAAACAATGCCTCCACTATATCATTCAGTTTTCGGACCAACATTGTGAGTGAGCCAGCATCCACTGCACGCAAGAGGGAAGCGAACAAATAAACTAAGTATATGCTGAACACCTTGCACAATAAAGTCATAGATGGTGCAAACTCTGACTTGCTAGATTGAGTACAAAAGTACAACACGGGCATAGGTATCGAAGGACGAGATGATGTGAAATGAGAGGTGAAGCGAAATCTCTAATGGTTGATATTTTCATATTCATGATATTGATATATTCATATATCACCCACTGCTATTGCCTAAGCCGGACTAGATCCAACCGTTGGGGGATAACACATTTTATCACATCCTGAGCAGTTCAGGTAAAAAAAAAAAAAAAAAAAAAAAAAAAGGCGATTTAATGACATTGCGACCGGATGCATGTTGAAGCTGAGGAGCTATGATTCAGCTTCCCTACGCGCTGGAAAACTCCTATTGTGCTGTGTTTGAGCATTTGCACATGAATTGTATTTAGCTCGGGAGACTTTGTGGTTGAGGGAAAGCAACACCACATCTTCACCGTCAACCGGAGCTGGGCAATAAATGACTGTGATCATCGTTAACAGCGATAAAGTTTCCCTGCTTATCACAGCAGATACAGTAGATGTGGCGCAGCAGCCAGCCAGTCCGCAGTTGTTGGCTTGCCCATTTTTTTTTTCTTTTAGTGTCAACGCAGTCTGAGCTAATGTTACCAGTGAAGGAGGAGATAATGATTGCAGCTGAGGGGCAAGAGAGCGACTGTGAAAGTGGCCTGTAGTTATGCTCCAAAGTGATGGAAATTGTTGATAAGACGGGACCACATCATCAGCCCCATTACTCAGCACAAGCACAATAATGCTACGTTCACACTGCAGGCAAAAGTGGCCCAAATCTGACTTTTGTGCCCATATGTGACCCATATCTGATTTTTTTTGTGTGTGACAGTCTTAACACCACAAATCCAAGTTTGTTTGTTTTGTTTTGTTTTTTTAAATCAGCCGCAGGCTGTTTTCATAAGTGGTCCTAAACTGGATACATATCTGATGTTTTTCAAAGCAACCCCAGTCTGAACGGTCGTGTCGCTTTTCATCCGGCTGTTACGTCATTGAAGTGAGACAGACTTCGCAATTGAGCGCCGCAGGAGGCGGGGCAGTGCGGCCAGATCACACGTAAACAATGGATTTAAAAAAAAAGATGCATGGTACAGATTAGTGTTCAAATGAGTCAAGGCCTTTGTGATCCACTTGCTAACTTTTTTTTTTTTTTTACATTTTAATTGCATTGTTTTCTTGATGTGCAGTAGATAAGATGTTTAGTTTATCCAAAATTTGATCCAATAGATCTTGATTTCTTCAGTTCTCGGTCATTACTTGGACACTCTCCAGACTTGCAGAAGTATTAAAATAATATATTGCAATAAATATCTATAGTGATCAATACAAAAAAAATTGTGATCATCATTTTTGCCATACCCCGCCCAGACCTACTGCCAACTAATCTTGTTTAAATTGTACTAATTCTTGTTTAAATCGATTAATCTTTTTGTTGATAAAATGTGAATTTCAAAGAGCCACAGCAGGCATATCTTCGTTTGTAAATGTTTGTTGTGTCCCACCAGTGCCCATAAATATTCTGTTTAATATCGCACACTATCAAATCTTCATATTTGAGACGCTGCAACCAGGAACTGTTTGCATTATTGATTGAATTTTCTTCAGCTTTTGTAATATTTAAGGAAAGTGCTTCCTGTGTTCAATTATAGTTCACAATTCATAATTTAAACTAATGTGACCACACGCACAAAAAAACCCCTCTGGAGGAGCCTGGCTCTCAACTGGCTATCAAATGCACTGCTGTTTTTATTCATATTTCAAGTCAATACAACATGAATCTTCCTGTTAAAACACTGATAATATGTAAAAAATAATTAATATGGAAGAAAGCTTTCCTAAAATAATACTCAGATGAGAAAAATCGAATACTTTAAATAGTTGCTGAATCATTTTGACCACTGACAACTGGATTTATATTTATAGAGCTCAGCTCTAATAACATGGGCGTGTCTGATGGATTGACAAGTAACTAAACTTAATACATCATCCATGGCGGTTGCTGCTTGCTTGTCATGAACCAAAAAGGAACTTGCGATGGCTAATCACATACAATTCAGTAAATTAATATTAGTGAAAGACCGGCCCTTCCATATATATCTGCGTGCAGTCCGGACAGGTCATATGCCAGGATAAACCAACATAAAGTAACCAGGAGCTGCCAGAACAGAGCTTCAGAGCGCCATAGCAATAAACCCTCCCTTAGGTGTTCAATTGGGCTGATATCTTGTGAGTGTGGAGGCCGTAGCGTTTGACTTGCGTCATGTCTCATTCTCAAACAGCTCAATAAGCTTCTGCGTGAGCTGGTGTGCTGTAAGTCTCAGCAGGTGCATTCATGCCGTTTCATTCAATTTGTCATCCATCGGCAGGCTTGACAGGTGAGCAAGCATGTATGGAGAGAAATAGTGAGGCGATATGAAAGCACAATACTGTCCTCTCAGCGGGCGTACTGTCCAGGCTTCTGACTCGTCATCCGAAAAATGGTTACAGGATGAGCATGAGTGGGCATCTGTTAAGTAACTCTGAGTACACCAGAGTGCATATCCCACTGAAATATTAGAAATCCAACAAAAAAAATAAATGTAATATGAAATGTGTGCCATGGAGATGATCCGCTGTCCTTCTATTTGGCTTTGGAGCCTTTATTTCCTAGAGGGACTTAATTGGCCCACACAACCTTCAAGCCTCACGCCTCCATCTCGCACAGAACCATCCCACACACACACACCAACCTGACCAGTTGAGGAATCCAAACTGCACAGAAATCTTATTCTCACAATTGCTGAAACCGATAAACAACCTTGACATGGCCTTCAAAAATCACGTATCAAACAGCTGAAAGAAAAGATTTTAAAAAAAAGAGAGATTCTTGGCACACAATCACAAACTTTGTCTGATTTCTCTGTATATGGCTTAAAGATCTGCCAAAAGGTTCATTTAAGACAGATGTGATATATTATGAAGAAACGGTTTGCCATGTGGCGCAGTGATGATGACACTCTCTTGTTGCCTCACGCGTAACGCAAAACCGGCTGGTGGGAGTCTCCATCGCGACCGCATCGCTTGATGCTTCCATGAACTGGAATTGGCACCCGGCGCGCTCACATGAGGGTGCCGGTGCATCTCCGGCTCGCCTCCTATTAATCGCAGGCAACCCCTGCTTATTGAAAGCCCGGAGATATTTAACCTACAATCAAGTCCCATGCTTAAATCAGGCGCCTGTTAGACATGAATCTGGGTCAGGTCACGGGATAGAAAGGGGGGAGGTGGGGGGTGGGGGGGGGGTCCAGTGTGGCTGCTGCGGCTGCCGCTGCCGCCGCTGCCGGGTGCCGCGACACCCACCGCATCCCCTCACTCAACGCTCAAAAAGACCCCCTTCGCCATCACCCGCGGAGTTCCGGGAACGCGGCTCAGCGCATTCCTAGGGCGGGTGTCGCATTGTGACGGGGGTGGTGGGTGGGGGCCGCGCGGAATGCGCGGTCGCCAGCCGCCGGGGGCTGGCCCGCCGCCGGCGTGAATGACACCCGTGCCTGGGCCAGGCCAAACAGCTGCAGCGGGCTAGCTTAGCCCGCTAGCGCTAGCTCAAAGTTGGCGTGCCGCGCTCCGTATCCCAACCGCCTGAGAAGATGCCTGCCAGAAAAAAAGGGGGGGTTCGGCTAGCTCTCACTCAACTCACGAAAAAAGAAAACAAAAAAAACAGCCATTTCCACAACTTTGACTAATTAGTAGGCGAATACCAGTATTAAAAAGGTCTATCTCGTGTTGAAGTGTGACGTTTTTGTGTTTTTGTGTTTTTTTTTTTGCCTTAGGAATGAATCCCATCATGGGTGTGGGTGGCTCGGGAGGCGTCTGGGTGGGGATAAAAGCTGGAGGACAATGACCGCAACCGCTTAACCGTAACTCCAGAGGAGTTTTAAACCAGACGCGCGTATAGCTCACGTCGCTTTTGGGTTGATACAATTTTTTTATCAAATAGCCGCTCCGGCTTCCGCGACCGCGGGCTAACGTTAGCAAGGCTGGATGGTCCTCCATCATTGAAAAGTCACGGCACAATAATCCGCTAGCTACCGTTAACTGTTACTGCCGCTAACCGCCGGCTTAAAATGTGAAGTCCGGCTGCTGCGGTGCACTCACCTCACGCAGCGGTTGCAAGCACCTTTCCCGGGAGTTGTTCAGTGTCTCGGCGGCTAAGCGCAACAGTCCGCCCCCCGATGCGTGCTAAAATATTCCCTTCTTTGCCCGCTCTCTCATCAGTGGTACTCCTCCACCATCCAGCACCCTCTCAACCGAACTCTTGCCGGCCAGGCAGGATGCGCCAGCCTTCGTCGGGTAAACGCCCACAGCTACAAATCTGCACGGCGATTGGCTCTGGAAGTCCTAGGCTGAATCGCCATTGGTCCAAAATAAATTCCGTCCCAAAACTTTGCTAGTTGAGGACTGCCGCCTAAGCGATCAACACCTGCAGACCGACGGATGCTGCGGCGGCGACGTTAGTATTATTATTATTTTTTTTTAGTATTATAAAAAAAAACACCCATAGTTTAATAAGAACTAATTCACATTGGTCAATTTCTCATACAGCGCCAACTGATAAGATTAAATAACTGAATCCAAAATGACTCAACAGACCTCATTTTATTACCTATCTTTTTTTTTAAAACTACATGTACTATCTGTTCATGCTTAATACATTTTTTTTTATTAATAGGAAGCACTTCTTCTTTCGCGTTTTGTTCAACAAACTTGCAAAAACCAAGCAATTTTGAATAACCCTGTAGTCATTGCACTGAACGTCTATTTTGTAACTCTGCGGATGAAGATGAGGGAACCTCTGAGCTCACTCTCATACTTTTTGTGCATTAATGTGAACACTAGAAAAACTGACGTGCCCCGGTGTCATGCTGCTCACGGCTTTCTTATTTTCGATTCGATTATATCTCACCTCTGTGTTGCTGTGATTTGTACTGTAGTTCAAGGTGCCCACCCTATTTTGTGCTTAAAGGGCGCCCTCTGCTGGATGAAAATAGACATTGCTATTGCCGACATGCACCTGCCCCCTGCAAAAAAAGAAGCAGCATCTTCCACAGTGAGTGAGCACAACAAACATACCTCTAAAGGATTCTTCCAGCAGCGCTTTGACCTGAAATAAAAAAAAAAAAGAGTTGTGAATTTAAAATTTGACCCGAGTAAAAGCATAACATTATTGCCAGCTAAGTGCACGTGTGGTATCTAAAAGTATGTGTCGTAAGGATGATGTGTTGTTTAGCTTTCTTAATGCATTTCATTTCATTACAACTGAAAGGGTGGGGGGAGGGGTCTATGGGGGCAAAAACGCCAGCGTAAACTGTGGACCCTGTGACATCCAGCAGATGGCAATAATCTAACTTTTATGATGGCCAGCAACCATCACAGGAGGAGGTATACAGCTAAATGATGCCAAGCATGTTTCTCCAAGTAGAGAGGTCAGACCCAGCTGCAGACGCGTGCATCTGTATAGGTGAGACCCGACTTGACCTGACTTGGCAAGGCCAAAGGGTGTCCCTAATATTTTGGTCAGGGCGACAACATATTAGGGACACCTCCTATTATAGGGACAGGTCCACTGCATCACAACTTACAGTACCAATAACAATCATTAAATATGTCAACACCTCTCTCAAACAGATTCGATAAAAATTCAACATAAAAACTCCCTCTGACATGAGGATTCATCGTAAGGCTGATGCATTATTTTTGAATTTGTGAGTGCAGCGACAAACTGTATCCATAGACAATGTTATTTTTATCTTTCAGGTTGTTCCCGAGCCAATGCAATGACGTCACGACGGAATCGTGTATTTTTGATGCAGCGTCGTCTGAGGGCCCAAAGATCACATCCATCCAGTGTTGGATCTCAGGCTCGTCCCATTTTTCTTCAGATTGTCTGAATCTTTCAGTGATATTATGAACTTTAGACGACAAAATCCCCAGATTTCTTTTCTATTGTACGTTGAGAACCATTTTTCTTAAGTTGTTGGTCTGTTTGCAGCACAGTCTTTCACAGAGAAACATTTTAAAAATGCTAACATTTTGCCAGTTAACCTCATTAATTGTCAGAAGTTCCATCAGATGTTTTCTCTTTGCATTTCACAACTTTTCCAGCCCTGCGCTGGTGCTCGCCCCACTTTTTGGAAATGTGTTGCTCTGGCATCACATTCAAATTCTCCATATTTGACATTTCTCAGTTTCAGCATTTGAAATGTTGTCGTCCTGCTATTTTCAATAAAATATGCGGGTCGGGAGTTTTATAAACCATTTCATTCTGTTTCACTTCATGTTTTACACAGAGCAACAATTTTTATGAAAACAAGGTTGTATGAGAGGGACAATAGTTGAATTGAATGGCCTGTGTTTACATTTCTGCAGTTTCCACGCTTTCGTCTTCACCTTTGTCTTCCTCCGCCTATCCGGGGGCAGCAGTCTCAGCAGAGAAACCCAAGACACTCCTCTCCCCCCGCCACTTCCACCCAGTTCCTCTTGGGGGACACTGAGGCCTTCCCAGGACAGCCAGGAGACATAATCTGTCCAGCTGATGGCCCCAGGGTTGGCTTCCTCCCATTGGGACATGCCCAGAAAATCTCCCGAAGGGAGACGTTCAGGAGGCACCTGAACCGGCCACCTCAACTGACTCCTTTCAAAGAGGAGGAATAGCGGCTCGACTCTGGCAAAGTAAAGGCAAAATAAAAAGCTAGTATATGCAGGTTAATACATTGATATTTATGTACTTCCTCCGACAAAACGACAAAATTGATGTTTCCTGAACTTCTCTCAGCAGCCCCAATACACATACAAGTGAAAACTTGCTGTTATTGTGTGTCAAAACTTCTTGTTTTGATCATTGCACAACCGTGTGTTCATCCCCTTAAATTCGCAGTACTGCTAAATGACAAGAACCCTTATGTAGAGAGGCATGTTCCTCGTTCGTACATCATGTGATGGAATGAATTCAGTGTACTCAGAGGTAAGGAGTTTTTTCTGTCGCATAAGAGTTACCAGGGAAAATCTGTCAGGAGTAAAGGGCTTTTTTCCTCTCTGAGGCCTAAATGCAAAGAGGGTCAAATCTGCTTCATCGAGCGGTGAAGAAAGATCATGAGAACACGGAGAAAACTCGGCTCTTCACTACGGCAAACGAACAGTCAACAAAGCTGTGGACAGACGCAAAGTTTCTTCATGATATTGCTGTAAGTTGTAGTGTGTGTGTGTGTGTGTGTGTGTGTGTGTGTGCGTGCGTGCATGCGTGTGTGTGTGTGTGTGTGCTGCAGTGTAACTTG
>CAAKHG010038073.1:6164-23745 GCA_901007715.1 Dactylopterus volitans | reverse complement strand
CACACACACACACCCCCATAACATTAGGACCACTGCATGTTTACCACAGAACACAAAGCAGCAGAGTTGTTGACCTCGTCATTGATACTGTGATTTTCCCTGCTGTGGACCTGTCCCTAATATTGTGGTCACCCTAGTGCATACGGGTAGGATGACCAAAATATTAGGGACACCTCTCAGTATAGCCCAGTACAGCTGATTGCAGGGCTTTTGCATTAAATTCTACGGTAGAAATGCAGCGTTTTTAATGTTAAAGGCAGATTGGTGTTTACACGCACACACACACACCCCCCTCATTCAAATACATGAATCCAGGCTTCGTCCCTGCTTGTTCGTCATAAAGCTTTGATCCGTTATTGTCGTCATGTTGGCATAGCCGGTTTCTCGCTCGGCCCTCCTCCCCCCTGGCCCCTCCCCCGCCGCCGCCATATTACCGGGCTCCGTCACATATTCGGCGTGAGGAGACACACTCGCGGAGGCGGGAGAAGATTCCGTTGCATCTCGTCAGCTGGTTGAATTTCGTCCGTGCGTGCGTCCGTCCGTCCGTCCCCCTCGTGATTAACCCCTCGTGCTCAGTTTATCCTGCGGAGGCGGGTTCGGTAATTCAGAAGATGCGCAAGTGGTGAGAGGAAAAAAAATAGATTCTTCAAAAAAAAACCCTTAATGATGAAATGTAAAATTCCCGTCATATCGCTTTACCCGACCACACGAAAACGGCATCCGACCGCTAGTTTAACCTCCCATGAGACTGACGGTACTTTCTACTCTACAATTTACTTGCCCCCCCCCCACCCCCATCTTTAATTATCAATATAAATATGTATGCAGGTACGCAAGTACGCGATAGCAAGTGTGTACAAATATAAACGAGTACACAGTGAGGGCATGTAAAGATATGCAGAACAACCTAATTTCATCTGCACTTTCTTGTTACCGTTTTTTTTTTGTTTACTTATTTATATATATATTCTCTGGGATTATTTTTTTCTAAATTTTTTATACACATGTACATTTTAAAATTATTTTTATACTACATATTATTTTATATAGATATGAAAAGGGGGGGAAAGACAGAAAGGAGGGGTGCTGAGGTCATAATGGTTTAAAACTATCCGTCTTGCCATGACTGCGCTGTTATTATTATTTTCTTGGAATTACTTGTAAACATTAGCAATATCTTGATAATATGCGATGTCTCTGTAAAAAAAACCCAACATAAACAACAGGAGTCTGGAGTCCCACCTTCCTGGCGTCGTCCACACACTGCATGTAGGCCGAGGCGATGCCCGAGCAGCTCAGGGTTCTCCCCGGGTTCTCCCGGTAGCACTTGAGGATCTCGCGCTGCAGGTCGCCGCACGCCGGCTGGACGTGGAAGCGCCTGCGGGACAAAGACGCGGCTTCAGCGGCGTTGCACCGGAAAGACGCATAAAATGAAGTCGATTTTCTTGATGCCGAATTTAGAATATAGCAAAACAAAAAACAAAGAAAAAAACAGATTCTCACGCAAAGCGGTTGTGCGTCTCCTCTTTGCCCTTCTGGAAGCTCTCGGCCGTCACCTTGTAAAACTCGGTGCACTGATGAAGAGTCCAAAACACTTCACTTAGCCCTCAGTCAAACATCAGTGAACACACAAAAACAAAAGGGCAAAAGCGCGCACATAAAGATCCTTTTAGAGAAATCAGAGCCACCGACAGCTGCTTCACGTGGGCATTAAAAAAAAAAAAAAAAAAAAAAACATCCTGAATGAAGGTTTTCAGAGAGACCGTGCGGAGGGGAACGTTGGCGTCACCCGTTTGATGAGCGGTGAAAAATGATTTTCCTTCCTGAATGGCAGCAAGTTTTACTTAATTTTTTTGTACCGTTTTTTTGCCGAATCCTCCTCACAAAGCGCCGCCGGTCGTGCCCACGGTGGCGCGGGTGGGTGCGCGGGATTGAGGGCTCCAGATTACGCGGCTCCCTGGATTACACCTGTCGCGGCCGCTCTGTACAGACTAGCAATGCGGCGCCGAGAGAACGCAGGCAGGGAGCCTCCGATTGGTCGCTCGCGTGGCAGAACTCTTCTTTCTTTGGGTTTATAAAAAGGTTTGTAAAAAACTTAAATCCCAGTCCCTCACTTGCATGAATCCTTATATATATATATATATATATATATATATATATATAAATAAAAGATTTGTAACCTTCCTGCCCCCTGCTCCCGCCCACCTAGTGAAATTTTTTTTTCTTTTCTTTTGATTCAGAAAGGCGTTTATATGGAGCATTTTCGTTCAGTTTGGGCAATTTAAACTAAGTATAACTGAAATATTACATAACATATAAAGGCATCACGTGATGTAGGAGTGACTCGGAGACAGGAGGAGGCGTCCAAAACCAAAACAAAAAAGAAAAAATAGAATAAAAAAATTAACTTTGAAAAAAAAGGCGTGGAAAAATCCACCGTGTTTTTATTTAGCGGCCGGTGAGTTTCATTCCTCATCTATCTGACACCGACGAGAGCGAGAGGATCCGCTTCTATCAGCCTCCGCCATCGCTGCTCGGTCTGTCTGGAACGCTGGCGGTCGAAGGCATCGGCTATCGTCATGGCGACGATGGAACACAAGCGGTGGCCAGCAACAGCCGAGAGGCCGCTCGCACGCCCGAACGCCCCTTATATAACGACGCAGGATGCCGCTTCTGTGGCCGCTCCGCGCCGGGAGAAGCCTCCTTGTTGCTTCTGCCGCCATTTTCCCGCCGATCGGGAAGAGTCAGAGCGGCGAGAATCGCTTTTTTTCTTATCCATACAAAAAAGATTTAGACTTAACTTTAAGGGGATAATTCTTAATTTTTGTAGTCGACCCCGCCGCCTTGTTTTCCATCCACCTATTAAAAGCCCTCAGCTTAAAAGCAAGCTGAGGGCAGCGACTCACACGTTACAGCATCAATGTTAAGGTCCATGTACAATACAAGAAAATTAAACAGAATCTTTTCAGTTCGTTAAAATCCTAACTATTTGTTGATCAATTCTCCGCTAAGACTTGATGATCAAATGTTTTGTTTTTTTTCGCCCTATGAGGCCGTTTCTGTCACTTTCTGAGCGGCGCTGCCCCCTGCTGCTGAAGACGGGTCAGTGCAGCTGGCAATGAAACCGGGTCCCCTCCCCAGCCCCTCACCCACCTTGGCCTCCAGCTTGGCGAGGTGCTCCTGGTGGAGAGCGTCCCGCCTCTGCAGGCCTCGCTCCTTCTCCTCCAGCTGATGAGCCTGCCAGAGTAAATTCAACATTCTGGTGTGTGATCTGGTTTCCACGCGGGGGGCCGGGGGACCCTCTTTTGTTTTTAAAAACCGGTGATTGGGTCAAACGCCTCCATGAGAGCCGAATTGAGGATGAGCGGAAACCATCTTACCTTCAGCTCCAACCACTGAAACGACACGAGAAGAAGAGGAACAGTGAGGGGGAGGAGCTTCGCGTCGGCGAGCCAGATCACGCACGCGTTTTTTTTTTCTGTCCTGCTTACGTAAAGCTGCGCCATCAGCCGCTCGTCTCCGGTGCGCCTGCGCTCGCCGGCGATGGAGTCGGTCAGCCTCTCCAGGCACGCCGCCTTCTCCGCCTCCAGCGTCTTCTTCACCTGCTCCGCGGCGTGAGCCTGGGCGGTGGCCCGGGCGGCGGCTCGGGCCTCCGACCTCACCTCCTCCAGCCTTCGGACACACACACAGAAACCTGGAGATCATCCGGAGTAACGGACGCCGCTCGCCATCCACGCCACGGAACCGCCAGCTTCTCGTTTGGTGGTTTCAGCTCTTCGAATCTACAAATACGACGCTAACGAGGACGCCAACGTCAAATACGACCCCAATGCCAAATACACTAGCGCCACATCCGAGGACGCCGACGCCAAATACAACGCTAGCGCCACATCCGAGGACGCCAACGCCAAATACGACGCTAGCGCCACATACGAGGACGCCAACGCCAAATACGACGCCGACGCCAAATACGACGCCAGCGCCAAATACGCCGCCGACGCCAAATACGACGCCAGCGCCAAATACGCCGCCAGCGCCACATCCGAGGTCCCGCGGGATCACCGACCCACAACAGCGTCTGACGGTCTGAGGTCAGTCCTGATCCACTTTTGCGCGGTCCTTAAACACTCGTTCCACAGAACCTGACTGGCACATTTATTAGCGGCGTGAAAGCTCAGAAAAAAAAACGGACCGAACCAACCAACATTTTCTCACCATGTTGCATTTATGCCGTCTGAAAATACTGACGAAAAAAAACAAAACACGACCAGGCTGATTTTCATAAAACACGGCGGAGCGCACTGGCGCACGCTGGCGACGCCTACTTACAGCCGCTGTAGCTCCTCCCTCCTCCGGCTGATCTCCTCCTCCAGGCTTCTCTGCATCTCCTCTTTGATCTTCTTCCTTAGCTCCGCCTCCACCGCCTCAGGAGAAACTGCCGTCGCTGCGTTGACAAGTCTGACGTGAAAATTACGTTTGCGGCACGTCTTCTCGACGGAAACTAAAGAAAATAAAAAACAACCTCACCTGCTGTGGGCGGCGGCGCCGAGGTGGCGGGAGCTAGCTCGTCCTCGGCTGCGGGGGGCGGAGTCAGGGTTGTGGCAGGTTCCTCAGCCGGGGGAGATGGATCAGGTGGAGGCGGGGCCAGAGGTGCGTCCGTGGGTACGATGGCCAGCTCCACTGACCGACAAGGAGGGGCGGGCTCTTCACAGGTGAGCTCAGGAGCAGGAACCAGAACCGGATCATGCGGCGGTGGCGGGTCCAAGACCGGAACTTCAACTGGAGCAGGTGGAGCTACTGGTTCCACTGGCGCCGCTTCAACGGCGGAGGAAGGCAGAACCTCTTCAGCTGGCAGCGTGACAGATTCAGGAGATTCAGCAGGTGGCGACAGGGGTTCACTGGCAGCTGCGGGCGTTTGGGTCACGGGTGCGGGTTCTGCCAACGGTGGCGTAGGAGGAGCTTCTGGCGCTACGTGAGGCGAAATAAAGGACTCAGCAGCAGGAGGGACGACTGGTTCAACGACCACGGGGGCTTCTACGAGTGGAGAAGGTTCGGTTGGGGGTGGGGGCGGGGCTAAGACAAGCGGCTCAGCTGGAGATGGAGGCTGAGCTAAGGCAACGGACTCAGTTGGAGGTGGGATTTGTGGCTCCACTGGTGGGGGCGGGGCCAAGATAACAGACTCGGTTGGTGGTGGAGCCAAGACGGCAGGCTCACTCAGAGTTGGAGGTGGGGCTAAAACAATAGGCTCAGCTGGAGGCGGGGCTAGGACGACAGGCTCAGGGGGAGGCGGGGCGAAGGCGACAGGCTCAGGGGGAGGCGGGGCTAAGGCGACAGGCTCAGGGGGAGGCGGGGCTAAGGCGACAGGCTCAGGGGGAGGCGGGGCTAAGGCGACAGGCTCAGGGGGAGGCGGGGCTAAGGCGACAGGGTCAGGTGGAGGCGGGGCTAAGGCGACAGGCTCAGGTTTAGGCGGGGCTAAGACAACAGGCTCGGTTGGCAGTTGTGTTTTTGGCGCTACAGGTGGGGGCGGGGCCGCAGACTCCACAGAGGAGGGAGGAAGAGAGTGAAACTTGACGGGAGGAGGGGGGACGAGTTTCACAGGAGGCGGGTCCACCGACGTCGTGGCTACGGGTTCCTGAGCAGAGGGGGAGGCGGAGCTGAGTGCAGGAGGCGGAGGCGTCAGAAGAGGCAACAAGTGCTCAACTGAGGGGGCGGGGACCGGCGTAGCCGCCGCCGTGGCCGCTGCCGTCAGTGGCGAGTGAGAGACGGGACATCGGCTCGGGGGCGGCGGCGCGGCGACCTCGGGACTTTGCTTCATGCGGTCGATGACTCGGTCTGACAGCTGCCAACCAGAGAAGCCACACAAGCACACGTCATTACCTCGCCGTCCTATCACCTCGCACTTCCTCTCCAGTGAGGCGAGGAAGACGTTTAAGCAAAGAATTGATTAAATATAAACATTCATCATCTAAAATAACCTTTTATTTTAAGCCGCGGCTCTTTTAGTCACATGTGCCGGAAAAAAGAAGCCTTCAGCCAATCAGGCCACAGCCATTAGAACATGTATGCTGCTGTATTAAGTCATATTACACGGTTAAATTTTAAAAAACAGATTGAATTTATCGCATAATTTTTTTCAAACACACATAAGTGACATAAATATGCTCCAGAAATATTGACCAGAGCATCGAACGAGCGCTTTTGCTTACATGAACGCGACATTACACGATTTGTCATTCGTCATCGGAGACGCCGTTTGCAAATGAAAATGAATAATCCACTAATATGATACCTCTCAAGTTTGACGGCGTGACTACGACCGCCATCTTTGACAGTGTCTAAAAAGTAGCCGTGCGTGGACAAAAGTGCAAATCAGAGAGAGTTGCTCAAGCTAATTAGAAAATGTTTCATAAGAAATATCCAGATGGAATATTGTTTTTTTTTATTAATATTGTCATAGTCTGAGTAATAGTTGGAAATTATGAGTAATTAGCAAAGACCCATGAGGTTTAAAATACCGTTATGTCAATCTAAATACATCATTAATTCCCGTAACAACTGCTGTTATGTATGTATTTAGTATTATATCACATGTCAGGATATCATATTACATTATATATTCAACCTGTTGGTTCGTAACTCATGTTCAGTCTTGGTCATTATGATACCTGGACGACGTAAAACACATGATTATCATCTTTTCTCACGCTGCCAAACGTCCTTGCTGCTGCTGCATAATTTTGGCCGCTGGAGGGCGACAAAGCTCATTCGTGACTTTCACCTCTGAGGGAGTTAAACGTCCAATCAATTTATGTATATTAGCAAGAAACGGCAGATTTTCTTGCAAGTTATTGTCATGAAATTGGCTGAGTTTTTTTTATTTTTATTTTTTTTAAATTTGGAATCTATCCTTTCCCAAAAAACAAGCAAAATACTTTTTGAGAAAGAATGCCCCTCTTCTATGTCAGGAATGCGCTATATTTAACTTGCAGCTTGCAACTCACATGGCCTCAACTGCCAGAATCGTAAAACAAGCTACAAAAAAACAACAAAAAGCGGTTTTATATTTGTGAATTAAAATTAATTTCTCCTCTTAATATGTTTTGAGGATTTAAATGAATGGGGGAAAAACGATAAAGTATTGTTAACGTGGGTAAATGAGAAAATAAATTAATTATACACATATATTTTTTTTAAAAACCGACTACTTAGCCGTGATGTCGGAGCTCCGCGTGCACAAACATTTACGGAGCTCCGTCCCGCGCCGCCGGTGAACTCACCCGGATGCCCCTCACGAACGTCACCCCGCCGCCGCCGTCGGTGTCGTCGTGGGCGAAGTGGCTCGGACCGTTTCCTCCCATCGCGGCGCAGCACCGACGCGGTTCCTTCCTCGCCGTTAACGTGGTTCCGAGCTCGCGGCTGCTGCGGCGGCGGCTAACTGCTCTGCCCCGACCGCGCCCCGCCCCCAGCCTAGGGGACGACGGCGGCTCCCATTGGACGAGGCGGAGAAGCGGCTGAGCATCGCCTCGCCTGATTGGCTCTCCGGCCTTGAAGGTAAAACCAGCGGCGGGGAACATTGTGTCCCAGTGTCAATAAAAACAAGGGGGCGTGGCGGGATGAACGATAAAAGATGAGATCACGCAGGCGCGGAACATCACGAAAAGACGAATAAAATTACAATCAGATATTAGTCAAAGTTACAGCGTGCTTCCTGTTTACAAACACTGGGCCAATCAACACGAGGCAAGGTGACGAGGACGTGACTGATCCGAGTTTAAGATTGAACATGGAGCAAATCAGCTGATGGCTTTTTAAAAAAAATATTCAGAGCAGGGACGTCATGATCCAGCTCGAGGCTGTAGTGATGTCAATAAAGCAAAACTTAACATAAACACACACTCAGTGACACCATACGCCCTCACGCCCCGGAGTCTAAACCCAGGTGTGACCTTCAGGCCGGGTCTGAACTCTCAACCGGGCCTTTGAATGCACCTCGCAGATCGATAACCCACCAAAACCTCCTCGCTCTGGTGCGGGAGCGCGTTTCCTGGTCCTCACTACGTAGCAAGAACAGGAACACACACACACACTTTCTTTTGTCCGCACGCTGTTACATGAGCGTCAACACAGGTGCACACGGTTTATTTCAAGCCTGCCACACGGGACGTAAACACGCAACACTGCGACAAATCCGCAGCTGGAAATAGTCCCACCCCCCCCCCACACACACACAAAGAAAAACAGTTCCTGTTTGGAGTAAAAACGTACGGTGCCCCACCTGTTTTGGAAATCCTGCAACCTTTTATTACGTACATAACAATAACAATAATAAAAAAAAGTCCGTATTTGCGACAGTCGTAAAGTACTCGCTGGTGGAAGTGCGGATGAAAGTCAACACGGTACAGTATCGGGATATTTCCTGTGGCGATATCGTATCGATGAACCGATGATCCGAATCCAACGTTTACTGCATAAACGGCAAAAGGAGTGCGAAAACGTCGACGGCGGGTTTTCGGAGCGCGTGTTGGCGAGACGGTTCCGATTCCTTCCGACACACAATGACCCGCGGCAGGTGGACGATGTTTCTCCCTTGGAAGGAGGAAAAAACAAAAAACAAAAAAAAACATGGCAACACTCGGGAGTATCGTGAAATCCAGGTCCATCATACGGTGACTTAAGTGTTGCGACAACATCACGTGGTCTTTGGTTCTGGTCTTTCATGGGGGAGTCAGTGACAATAAGAAAAATATAAATTTACTACCTTAAACATAACCCCGTGTGTGTGTGTGTGTGTGTCTCTGCTATCACTCATGATCAAGTATCACAACTATTAAACGACAAGATGACACAAACCACCGCAGGAGAGTCCACTAAAAGCAGCGAGCAGAAGTCCGTAACCAGCACAGTGATTCTTTTTCCTCCCCCACCCCCCTCCTCCTCCTCCTTCTGGCCCCGCCCCCGTCACTCCGCCTTCTTCTCCTTGGCGCCGCGGCGCCGCAGGGCCGCCGGCACGCTGCCCAGCACCTCCGTGTACAGCAGCGTTCCCAGGAAGACCACGGCCGTGCCCACCCAGTGCCAGGCGGTGAAGGGGTTCTGGAAGTAGATGATGGAGAAGATGAGGCTGAGGAACTTCCTCAGCGTCACCACCAGGGTGACGGTCAGCGAGGCGCACTCGGTGGTCAGGATGAAGACGCCGCGGATGCAGACGTACCTGAAAGGGGCGGGGGTTAAGGTCGGCAACGAGACGCGGGGGAACCGGCAACTACACTCCTACGGTACCGTCGTGTTTGTTTGTGTGTGAGATGTTCTGAGAGCTTAAGTGGACCCCAAACTGCGGCTGAACAGCAACACACACTTTCAATGTTTTGCTGACTGTGTGGCAGCAACCACATATTCATTACTGCCAAATGTGAGGACTTAAACCACCTTTTCAAGAGCCAAACTGTGATGTCTGGACGACCGGGTCAGAACATCTCCAGAACTGCAGCTCTAGTGGGGGGTTCCTGGTCTGCAGTGGCCAGGACCTATCAAAAGTGGTCCAAGGAAGGAAAAAAGAAGAACCAGCAACAGGGTCATGGAGGCCAAGGCTCACTGATGCAGGTGGGGAGTGAAGGCTGGCCCGTGTGGTTCCGATCCAACAGACCAGCTACTGGAGCTCAGACTGCTGAAACAGTTGCTGCTGGTTCTGATAGAAAGGAGTCAGAACACACACACACATCAGACACGGGAGCACCAGAACTGGACCATGGAGCAACAGAGGTAGGTGGTCTGGTCTGATGGATCAGGTTCTCTTTTACCTCACATGATTGGCCGTGTGTGTGTGTGTGTGTGCGTCGCTTTCCTGGACAACACACGGCACCAGGATGCATTATGGGATGAAGGCGAGCTGGCGGAGGCAGTGTGATGCTTTGGGCAATGTTCTGCTGGGGAACCTTGGGTCCTCCCATCCATGTGGATGTTCCTTTGACACGTAGCAGCTACCTAAGCATTGTTGCAGACCCCCTTGGGTCCCCCCTTTCATGGAAACGGTATTCCAGTATTCGAGTAAATACTCATTCAAGTAAAATCCGCAGATGCACCGACACACACCTTCCACAGCTGGCCGACACACTCAGCCCTTCGCAAGGAAGCTGCAGACGTGGGAGCAGCAAGCGGAGGAACAGTCGAACCCTCAGGCAGGCTGCAGATGCGGCTAAAAAACCCGTCTCGCAGCTCGATGGCGTTACGTGTTTAACAGCGGTGACCTCAGAGGGGCGCGGCTATTCTCTACGAACTCTACGAAAAAAAATATATGCACATTTCCAGAGAGAGGGCATTCGTGTTTGACCGTGTGTGGTGGACGAGCGTAATCGGCGCCGCGGCGGGCGCATAAGTAAGCAGTGCTGGCAGGATACTGGGTGACGATGTTGATCAGCAGGTAGAGCCACATTATCGGCACGCTCAGGCCGACGGCGGGCAGGAGAACGGGAGCTGCGGGGGAGGAGATGTTTGTTAGCACCCCGAGTGTGACCCAAACCAGGAGGTGTTCAAATACGCGGTCGCGCCTGAGAGGCGTCCCTAATATTTTGGTCACCCCACTCATACGCATTAGGGATGACCAGAATATTAGGGACCCCTCCCAGTGTGACCCAGCACAGTCCAACAACAGCGTCAGAAACTACAGTCCCAATAACAATCATTCAAACATGTCAACACCTCTCTCACACACATTCAATCACAATCCAACATAAAACTCCTCCTGAAGGGAGAACTGATTGCAGGGCTGTTGTATTATACTCTATGGTGGACACGCGGCGGTCGTAATGTTATGGCTGATGTGTTGTATTATACTCTATGGTGGACACGCGGCGGTCGTAATCTTATGGCTGATCGCTGTGCATAGTGAAGACTTCTTTTCATCGTATTAGATATCTCGTCTAAAACATTGTCACAAACAGTTCATGAGCTCTACATGCTTTGTGATGTCACAGTGACCTTGACCTTCAAAAACCTACACAGTGCATCTTTAAATCCGAGTTGACGTTTGTGCCAAATCCAGAGTAAACATCTTTCTGGCGATGCTGAAATATTCACAAGAATGGGACGAATCTCTAAAATGTTGACCTTTAACCTTTTTAGACTACAAAATGTCAGACCCCCTTTTCCACCAACATTTCTGGGAACTTTTATTCCCAGGAATTCTTTCAGCTGTTCCACCGCATCCCAAAGTTCCCGAGTTTTTATTCAAATCAGGCTGACGACGCAAGATCCGAAGATCCGAGCACATGCGAGGTGGAAAAAAAACATGTCCGCGCTTCCATTCATCGGCTCAAACATGGCAGGTGAATGTAAGCGCGGAACACTGCAGGCGCGGAACACTGCAGGCGCGGAACACTGCAGGCGCGGAACACTGCAGGCGCGTTCCACCAATCAGCGTTCTTCAGCACACAGCCCCGCCTCTTGAGAATTTCCAGGGAATCTGAAAAGTCGTAACCTCGCCACCCCCGCTAGGTTCTTTATTTGGTGGAAACATGCTGAGGTTCTTCCAAAATCCCGATAAATGATAAAAGTTCCTAAAGTGTTGGGGGTTGATGTGTCGAGTGGGATCTTTTTGTCCTTTTAGACATTTTCTGTGTTTGTCATAATTAGCTTATAGCTTTGCAAGTTATGGCCAAAAAAAAAAAGTGTTTTCTGAGGTCGCCGGGTCGGTGGAGCTTTTTGACCCTTTTGACCACCAAAAAATCTAATCAGTTCATCCTTCAGCTCAACTTGACACTGGGGCCGAATTTGAAGACTTTCGCTGCAGGTGCTTCCGAGATGTAAAGTGAAGATGTAAAGTAAATGTCAAATCCCAGTTAAAACCAGAAACAGGAAAACACTGCACTTGAACCCCCCCCCGCCCCCGAGCGACTGACTCACTGCTCTGACTGAAGAGGTTGCAGTGGTCGGAGATGTCCCTGTAGAGGAGCAAGAATGCCGGCAGAGGCAGGAAGTGCTAGGGAAGACCGGGAAGAAGAGATGGACAGGGATTAGCATTACTGCAGGCTTCATTCTGATCATCCACGGCAAAGTCTGTGATTGATTCCCTGACCTTCTTAAAATCGGTCGGCAGCAGCAGAACAGAACTCACGTTGTAAAAAAGCGCCTCTTTGGGATGTTTCCCGAACTCCTTGTACAGCGTCTCCTGGAAGATGCCCATCCTCGCAGACATCAGCAGGGCAAAGGTCAGCATGGCGATGCCTGAATGAGAGGAGGCGGCTCATATTTGTAGTCGCAGGCCAACGATGATGACGGCCAATAAAAAAACAGCGATATTTCTGGACTTCTTTTAGCCTGACAGCAGCTGCACGTCTATTTCTTTTTTTTTTTTTACGAATGTTTAACCATCCGACTGCGTCACACTGTCACGTCGTGCTCCGCCGCCGCCATCACCGCCACACCGGAACTCACCTATAAGCCAGCGAACGAAGGCATGGAACCCCTGCTCCTCCGATCCCTCATTGGCCACGTTCTGCGGAAACAGGTCACATGAATATGAGCGGACCAATCGGAACCTCCAGGCGCCTGCTTTGAGCTAAACGCTAACTTTGGCATGCCGACATTTTCATGTGATGGTGGCTGATAGCATGCTAACGTTTGCTAATCGGCGGGGAATACGTTTGGCCTAACTCTGTGACATACAAATTCAGATTTTGAATGACAGGCGATATTATATATATATACACACCGAACATCGGGGTTCAAGTATGGACAAATAAAAACTAGACAGGCATGACAGTGCCTGACAGGCCAAAAGAGCTCCACACCCTGGTGGCTGACTGAGGTATTGGTGATAAACCCCGCCTCCCCTGTGTTACTGGGTGGGATTTGGGACAAACAGACATAATATGTCCAACAAATTTTTTTTCAAAGACGGTTTCTGTCATTTCTGATAGTTTTTAATCACGCTGATGTTTGTTGATGTGTAAAGTTATTTGAAAAAAAGGGGGAGTGGCTTCATGATTGACAGCCGCTGAGTGAAAGACCGAAAGTTGCAGGGGGGCTTTTACAGACTTCTGTTTAGGAATTATAAGAAAGTCAAAGGGTTGTAACACCGACTTTCTATGATTATTATTGTCTATAAAAAAAATAATAATAAGTTTTAAAAAATAAACCCATCGCTGGTGATCGAGTTGGGCGGGACTTGAACGCGGCAGCTCCACTTCCTGGTGGAGCCTCCAGCTTCCCTCGCGGGACTCACCACTTGCTTTGCGGACATGATGGTGCAGATGAAGATGCCGATTGAGACCAAGACTATCGACAGGTATTTGCTCGCCGAGTACCTGCGGAGAAGGAACGCGTGAGGAACCCGTCAGAGAGCCCGGGCGGGAGGGAGGGATCGGGTGGGCGGGGTTACCTTTTCTTCAGGATAATGATCCCCAGGATCATGTTGGCGATCAGCGAACCCTGCGGAGACAAGCCAAGATGGTGGACGCAGGTCGGTGAGAGCGGGCGAGCGCAAGCGCAAACGCAAACGCAAACGCGGCGTTCTTACCGATCTGAAGATCATGTGCAGAGGCATGGCGATGTTGAAGTTGAGGGCGTAGTTGTTGACCACGCTGACGGTGAAGAACATCATCACCATGAACACATAGTTTCTGGTGGGACATAAAATAAATAAATAAATAAATAAGGAGGTTCCATTGGGTTACCAGTCGTACGTCTGATGGTTTTGTTTTTTTGTTTTCATCACTAACCTGATGGGGATGACTGGTCTCTTCCTCCCGAAGCTTGTCTCGAAGATGAAGCCCTCCAGCGCGATGAACAGGAACTGAGCGAAGGTCACTATGTTGCCGCATCCTGGGAAGTCTCTGAGGGACAAAAACGGGAGATGAATGATCATCTAAAAGAAAAAAAAAATCACAAAAGTGGTAAAAAAGTGTGCCCTCCATTTCATTTTATTTTGAAAATCCTTCTTTAATGAGTCTTTCTATTCTTGTCTTCCATTGCGTCCTCCGTCACGTTTAAAGCGCCACGGCCGGCGCCGGGAGGTGAACGCGTTACTTCACTGCAGGATCACCTTCGAAATTCCACTAACGGGACAATAGGGCACTTCACATGTGGCTCCTGGATTTATGACTATGGAAGCCTCTCGGGGAGGCAGATGAGGGTCTTCTACCGTCCTCATTGGCTGATCTTTGGACCACAAGAGCTCGCTACTCTCCCAGGCCTGTGGGTCATACGTGTGTACGTGTGTGATGGCCGATATTTCGGTACTGCTATGGTCTTTTTTTTACATTCTTTTAATGTAAACTGCATTGAGTTTCATTGTTATGATACGTGCCATACACACAGAAAACAAATCTGACATTTACTTAAAACGCCCCCCCATGACTGTGGTAACATAATAAGTTCCCTCCTCAGATAAATATACATAAACACATTCTGTTCTACTCTAAGTTCTTACACACATTTATCGCCAAGAGGTTCAAGCGCAACAATAAAACAACGCGATAGCAGCCGAGACGAAAGTGCGGCGCCGAATCTGCGCCCACCGACCTGACCAGCAGCTCCAGTGACACCACATTGCTGCAGCAGCCGACGAACACCAGCGCGACGGCGAGCGCGGTGCCCATGGCGGCGGCGGCGGCTCCGGCTCCGGCTGCTGCTGCTGCTGCTCCTCCGTCCACGGAAACGCTGGCCGGCGAAAACGCGTCACTTCTCCGGGCAAAAGTTTGCCGGTCGCATTGTGGCTTGCGCGTTCGAGCCGGACGCCTCCTGCTTCCACGCGAACTCTTTTTTTAATGTCAGAGTTGAGTACGTATGAGGCGGCCCGGTTGAGTCCAGCCGAGATTTCGCGCTTCCTGTTTCCCGGGGGCTCTTGGGAGTTGTAGTTCATCGATGTCTGACATAACCGAGGAGAGGCAGGCGGTGGCGCCGTCGTTCTCTGTTACCGCGGCGACGCGGAGAGCTGGATAGACAACAATGTAGTGGGAACAGGTCGTTCATTTTTTTTTTTAATGAAATACCTACAAAAAAGACCAATACTGTAAGAGTGTGACGTCGACCACGCGACGCCTGCGCCAGCTGACGTGCACGACTCCGTTGCGCATGCGCTCAACAGTGGCTTAGCAAAAATGAAAAAGAAGAGCGCTCACTCCGTCAGATTTTTTTCTTTTTTTTTGGCTGTTGTTTTTTTAATTATTATTATAAATAATCTTTATTGTATGTTTTCAGTCATACAGTACATTGAAAACAGTGAAACTTTCCAACATGCAAGTGGTCAGTCAGTCATTCGCTGTGATGATCAATTTAAGTGTGTGGATAATTAATATTTGTGTGTGTTACTGGTGTTACAGGCTGAGCTGGACGACACTTTTCAGTCCCGTGAGGGTTTACAGTCCCTATTTTTTATTTGTTGTTGAATTAATTTAATCCATTTTACTCCACAGCAGCTGCGCTCCGCATAACCTGTCTTTACGGCGGTTATTTCACTTTACGCCCATCTCAGACTGGATGTTTTTATTTCATCTGCACGATGCCAAAACGAATATAATCGTGCTTAAGATGCCTGCCTGAACTAAACTAGACCTCTTGATTACTTCAGCTTGGGCTTAAGGTGAATCTCAACAGTTTTCCAGCTTTTGTAACACACTTAAACAACAGCAGCAATGGATGACATGATCAGCATATTTATTAAGTCATAAGTCATAGTTTCAGCCCTGTTTATACATATATGGATTTAATGGCTTATTGGAATAGAGTAGAATAGCCTTTATTGTACAGAGTTCAACAAAATTGGAGTGCAACTCCCCTTTGGTGCAATTTCTAAAAGAGCATAAAAAAACCCAATACTATAATAAAATTAAGATGATAATATATACAGATATAAACACAGCAGCAGCATCAGTCAGTGCAGGTGCAGAACCAGACTGTAAACGTCCAGTCCAATTCCAATCCAAGTTTATTTGTTAAGCACTTTTAAAACAACCACAGCTGAACAGAATAATAATAAACAACACAGCTCAAAGGACATAAAATGTTAAATAAAATAAGTCAAAAGACAAAAAATGTTAAATTAAATAAGTTAAAAGACATAAAACATGAGTAAAGGTAACAGTCACACAATCAAGCAATAAAATAGATAAAATAAAGGATGAAAGAATAAGATAACATGAGATGTAACAGTTAACAGCTTAGACTTGAGACTTTGTCATTGTACATGATATGCAACGGAATTATAGCAGCAAGGAGTGGTGTTCTAAAGATAATAGAATAAAAATAGAATTAAATAAATACAGAAGATAAAAAGTTGCACATTGAATTTAATACAGGTCATTTACAACACTTCAGTGTATTTGGTTGTCGCACGGAAATTAAGGTTCAAGCATAACATAAAAGCTGGGAATTCTATACTCCAACAAGTGTAGCGAGCGTAGCCCGTATATGACTTTATTAAATAATAAAACACAGTCATCATTTATGATGGGGAGGACTCTAATCTGAGCTGTAACTAACATTCACAGGAAGAGTTGAATGAGCCGCACATCACCGCACACATAGACGATCTTTGGGCGGAAGGACGTGGCGTAGCGAGCCGCTCGCCCCGCCCCCACGCCCCGCCCCCTCTCTCCTTCCCCCGGTGCCGCCGCCGCCGCTTCCGCCGCCGCTTCCACCGAGCATTCAACAGTTTTAGCCCGCGTTCCGCGCAGGAGGCGGCGGGGCCGCTCGTTCCGGGAGCCGCGGGTTTTTTTTTTCTTTTTCTGAGCGAGAGGAGACGCCCAAGATGATCTCGCTCACGGACTCGCAGAGTAAGAGACGCCGCCGCTCTTTGTGTTTCTGTGTTTAAAAAAAAAAAGATGTATGGGGGGGTCAGCGAGCCCGAGCGCCATTGGCCGAGAGCGCGCTGACGTCACAGGCGAGACGAAAGTGCGGAAGAGGTCACTTTCTTTGCTTTTTGCGTGTCATCCAAACGCTCTTCTTCTTCTCCGTCTACAAACTAAAAGCTATTTTTTTTAAAGTTGCATATTTTTAGTTTTTGTAGAATTAATTCCAATCCCTGTGAATTTTTTAAATATGTTATTTTGTCTTTGAAAACGAATGGGCATGCTTTTGTCACCTCATTCTGCCTGTAAGCTGTGCTCGTCACCATGGCAACCTCAGCTACGGACCGCACATCAGATATCAAAATGTTCAATGGATTATTTATTTACGTAAGGAAGTTAAAATGAGAGACATCAGCTATTGAATATTGGAGAAGGGGGGAATGGTTAGATAAGCACATGTTTCGTCTTCCTCCTTTTCGGACCTAATTTAAGTGTTTTCTAACAGAAATCATTGCGCATTGACTCGTCATTCTCCTGTTTTTGTGGGGGGGTTTTGTAACGATTGTTCAATCATCTGCGTCGCGTCCTGATATCTGCAGAGATCGGGATGGGCCTGACGGGCTTCGGCGTGTTCTTCCTCTTCTTCGGGATGATGCTGTTTTTCGACAAAGCCCTCCTCGCCATCGGGAACGTGAGTCGATTGGCCGCCGAGCAACACTCGCGCCCCCCCCCCCCCCCCCCCCCCCCCCCCCCCCCCCCCCCCCCCCCCCCCCCCCCCCCCCCTTTTCCCCCCCCCCGGC